>JAGFPH010003136.1:96715-125187 GCA_018207615.1 Philaenus spumarius | reverse complement strand
TTATTAATTTATTTATTTCCTCAATATTACACTTTATTTTTTGTTTATTTTCTCAAATAATACACTTAACTTATTTCGGATTAAATCGTGTAACTGTGTTTTTAGCAGTGTGTGTGTATAAATACAAGTAATCGTGTTGCATGAGTGAGACAGACGGTGTTTTTACAAGTTTTATGCAATTTATAACAGTTATAGGCGAAACACACATTGTTAGTGCAACAGCAGTTTCCATATTATATAACGAATGGGAATTATGCTGGTAGATTATGTAAATAACTTTCTTGCCATTATGGCGGCGTTGTGGCGTTGCTTATCTGGCTACGACTTGAACCTAATCAACGCGTGAACGAAATGCAAACTAGCGACACGTCCTAGAAGTAACCGTTTTTAACAGGCTTCGGACTATCTTCATAGGAAGTAAAATTAAGTTAATCAAACCTTATCTGAAAATTCTTAATCCTTACATTTTTAAGGAAATTTATGATGCGTGGAGAAATTCCGTATAGAGGGAGATGAGCGCCTACGTAATATTGCCGGTCTGTACAATGAGTGGTTTTCAAAATTACTCGGTAATAATTCAAGAGTCGACGTTAGACTTAAATTTAATAAAAAATAAACAATTCCATTGCGCAGCTGAACCGCTGACGTAATAAGCTTATTGCGAATTTCCAAAATAAAATTTATATGTATTGTTTTAGGGTTTCAACCAACAATTTGGGAAACCCCTGTGTAGGAAATATATTAGTGGGATTCGTTTGTACCCAAGCCTCCAGCTACGACTCACGAACTGCATCATCCTACTCGCAGCGGAAAAACTCGTTTGCGAGGATGCAGCTCGACCTTGCGGCCTCGGCTTATGGACTGTTTCGCTTCGCTCGCAGCGTACAGAAGATACCCAGACGGTAAATCCTTCACGTGGATTTGAATAGGTTAATTGTATGGTATTTTACGTTTTGATCGATTTTGGGAAACTAAGCTAGCTATAAGGTCGCGCAAAAAAACAAAATGTGCAGAATTAAGTTCTACATTTATTTCTTTAGCTAAAACCCTAAAACCGTTTAATTCTCGTACGAAAAATCTGAAAAATATAGTTACTTCCTGTCAAAAAACGTGCTTCCGGTTATTGGATTTTTTTTTGCTAACGAACTCGTCCGAATGACTTCGACAACCAATATGTGTACCAAATTTGGACCAAGTCGGACTTAAAATACGGCCGCTAGAGTGCGAATACATATAAACATACAATTTTTAATGACAAACAAAAACGTATTCTTTGGACCATGATCGTTGCTCATTTACTACTCCCGACCTTATATCTTACCATAAGGGTCATTGCAATAGCTTATCTTTCTTACGGAAATTCGCCGAAAACCCGGAGAACGCAGCCTTTTTCAGGCCAAGGGCATTTTTTGTTCCCCAAATTTTGGGCTACGAGCCCGTTAACGAGACTTACCTGCCGACTTAGGTTAACATATTAAGGCTCGGCTCCCTACATTCAAAACGGCCAAGTTGGGTACAAATTTCAATGTTAAATAACCTAAACATACCTTCACTATTAAGCATATTTTTGTGTTGCTTTTGTCAAAAAACGAAAGCTGTATTTTTTTATCTTAAAGTAAAATAGATTATGGGTGTTGATTGCTAAGGTTTTTTTGCAATATCTCATTTTGCAACTGAGTAAAAAATTAATAAAGTTTACTACTTTTTACTATTTATATCATACGTTTATGAAAACAATAAAACGGTTTTTGAAAATGTATTTAGCAATAAACATCCGCATATACTTCAAAATGAAACCAAATTTTTAAATTTATTCCACGAATTAACGGAAAAAATGACTTATTCTGTAGCATTGCTCTTATGGGAATCAGATTCAATATGGATGAAAGGGTAACGCCCCCTTAAGGGTGACTACAGTTGGTAGTTGGTGAAATTCCATAAGTCAAAAATTACAACTTACACGAACATTTCACAAAAACAACAACATATTTGTTACAGAATCAATTGAATATGAATAAAGAGAAATATTGGTGACGTGTAAAAGTCTAGTCTATATATTTTACCACTCAACAAATTCAAACTAGTTGTAATTGCCTAACTTTACACATAAGCGGCTTTGTTCTGACTGAATGACCGACACAGAATCAATGTGGAACAAAACCTACTTACAAATTTAAAGATATATCCTTATGGGGTCATAGACGCTCACTAAGAAATTATTTTGAAAAAAACATTTTAAAGCGTAAATATACTTAGTGAATATTCTAATAAAACGTTTGGGTCAAAAGTTTGTTTACAATCATTATAATAGTAACCAACTTAGCAAATTTAGAATCAGTTTATTATTCTTCAAACCAACAGTTTTTTTGTGATTAACGAACATAAACAAAAATCAAATGTACTGTATTAAATTTAAACGTATGTTGTTATAAATCAAACAGCTGATTAGGATCAAAAAGTTAACATAATTTTAGGTTAGGCCTACAATGAACCAAAACACGATTATTTACAACCAATTTGCCAAATTTAGAATCAGGTAATTATTCTTCACAACTAACAGTTTTTTTAGATTAGGTAAAAGCAAACAAAAGGCTTACTGTATTAAGTCAAACATCTGTCGTTACATGTTACAAATAAAACAACTGATTTTGATCAAAAATTTAACGTAATTTTACTTTCTCACTATACTACAGTATAGACGAAAAAAGGTTTTGAACATTTTTGAAAAACAACCTCTTTTTTGACCAAAAACCCCCAAAAAATCAGTTATTATTTTTTTATAAAAAAACGGGTCTAACGATTTTGATAAAATTTGGCTTATTTGTAGCCCTTAATGTACCCTACCATATGCAAAAAACCGCATCTTTCTAAAAATTATCGTTTAGCTAATAATAATAATAATAATAACTGATTTTGGGTTTTTTTTCAGAAAAGGGGTTGTTTTTCAAATTTGTTCGAAACTTTTTTTCGTGCATCTATACAGGCCTAATTGACGTGTTTGGTGGAAATTTGTTCGAAATCAATCGAATATTTTTCTCTCTAAATAATAATAATAATATTTATTAGCTAATCGCCTATTTTAATATCACCTCTCCTACCCCTCCTACAATTATGAAGTCACAGTAAATCTGTTTAATAATTTAAATATGTTTGTGAGAAAGTATGTGCCAGTTCCTTGTACCGTTTATTATGTTAGTCATACAATGAGCCGAAACACGATTATTTGCAACCAATTTGGAAAATTTAGAATCAGGTCATTATTCTTCACAACTAACAGTTTTTTTTTTAGATTAGGTAAAAGCAAGTCAAAAAACTTACTGTTTTATAAGTCAAACATCTCTTGATACATATATTATATTGTTTCCTTTAGTTGGTTATCAAAATTTGTTTAAATTGTTGATTACTGATTATTTAAATATGAATGGTGAAATTACATTCGCTTGCCGTAATTTTTTAATTATTGGTAATGTTTGTGTCTATTTCGATCTCTGTCTTACAAGTCATTAGCTATGTATAGGTCATAGCTCAATCGTCATTTTCGTTGGCGAGCGAAGCAAGCAGGTTCGGAGCCCCATTAGTGCGTGCCTTTCAAAGCTTTTCAAAGTCAGAGACTCTTACAACCTATCCAATGGTTTAACCAACGTACTTGCTTCCGAACATAAATACCATTTACGTTCCGCAAAATGACACAACGATTTAGCCTTTTCTTTCGAGGAATTTACTTATCAAAGATTGAAAATTTGATCAGTTCCAATCAGCTGCACTTGTATAAAAATCAGCAACATATCTAAATACGTAATTGCCGTTGTACGCCATTTTTCTTGATGATAGTACAGTTTGTCAGGTTACGTCACGAATCGTAAATTGCGCTCTAGATTTATTATATTTTTTCCAACCCGTTTCACTCTAACTAAAAACGGCATCCGATCTTAGAAAGTAATCGATATTTGTGTTTGGTTGAAGAACTTCCTTTCTAGGCGCAGTATCGAATCTGAATCAAAGATATTGTACACTTTCTAAATGTTATTCCTTCTGAAACAATTGTCAGAAACAATTTTCGATTCGACCCAAACTTAGAGATATTCAAAATTGTTCTATGCGGCCCGTTCAAGGTTGTAAATCTTCTGAATTTTACCAAAAACTTTTGATAACTGAAAACCTTATAAATGATTGAATGGTGAAGGTCGTGGGTTTGAATCCCCCGGTCTTGGTCCATTTTTTCTTGTAATTTAATTTAATTAATTGGTTGAATAACTTAGAGCCGAAGACTTTTTTTATTCATTTACTACATTGCATTCATAAATTATTAGCGAATTTCCACAAGAAAGATGAGCTAATGCAGTGACTCTTATGGTCAGACCTAAATAAGATGAAAAATAAATGAAAATTATTCGATTAAATTTATTATTGCAATAAAATATTGTTTTTATTTTGCATTGTCGTCTGATCCTGGACATGGCACCCAAGAGGAGCGTGCACTGTCTGGCGAAAAATACCATAAGTCCGTTATCCTCTAACCAATTTCAAAAACAAGAAACTTAATTGATAGAGAATTGAATTTGCTAAAAAAAGTTATTCTTGACATTTTTCTAGAAAGCGTTAGTGTTTTCGTTATTTCCGTTTGAAAGTTTTAAACGGCCGCAATTTTGAAAATATTGAAGTCAAGTCAACATGTAGGTTCCCATGTAGGTAATACCAATGAATACAGAATACTATAGTATTCTGTACTCATTGGTAAAACAATACGTATTAGGCTACTTCAAGTAAGTTTTTAGATATACGTTTTTTAATTAAAAAAAACATTTTGGTCACAGTAGAGCAACCGAAATGATTTTAGACAAATGAACAGTGATTTGGTGTTTACTTTGGACACAGGTACAATCCCAGAAAATATGTGACAATAGTTACGAAACACCCTGTATAGTATATAAAATCTCCAACTAAACAAAAACAATCACATTGCACCTAAACCAGACATAAACAAGCGCACAAAAGAGATCTTCAATATTTTCAAATTCAAGAGGCCAGATATTTAAGTTTTTTTTTTAAAAAAGGTTTAACTCCATGAATATATAGCATATTTCATCAGTAATAGGACCGAAAGTGACGCTTTTTGATATGAGCTCAAGTTTAAGCGAGGTGATGAACGATACTTTTCATCACACTGTGATTAATATATTAATAATAAATTTAATGTATATGTTTTTCAAAATAACCTATCGTTTCTCAGTAACCTCAATGACAACATAGTTTACGTTTACTGCACTAACTAAATTATTGAGATCAGCTGATTTTAATATCAACAGCGATACAAATAAATAACTTCCTTCATTCTAAGAATGTAGTCTATAGGCCTAGGCATTGATTTTTGAGGAAAAGTTTATCGGTACTTATCGGTTAACGGGAACCCACTCATTTAGACACGGTTATTAAATCAAAACAAACTAAATATAGTTTTATTATATAAAATAACACTCCTATAATATATAAATAACAAAATATCATTTTTCCGAGACTGCAACCCAGAACTGGACGATGTCGCGGAGTAGCTGCATGAAGCGGTCGTCCCCGCCCGTCGTCCGCCACATGAATTCTGCGAGGTAGCTGTCCAAGTGGTGTCTGGCAGTACCCCTTTGTCTTTTATTACGCCATTTAGCACAACCCCACATCCTTTCAATATTTTGTGTATGGGCCCCGGTTTCAGGATCAATGAAATTATATTTATGGTTGACTTGTAGGTGTGAAAATCCAGCTTGTTCTAGTTGATCAGTATTGTATCCTTTCCAACAATCTGATATAATGGTGGAACCATGTTCGACAAATTTAGAAATTTGTTCTAAAAGTGTTTTTGCACTTCTATTTGGAACTGCTACCAAGAAACGACCTCCGGTTTCTCGACATAGTCCGCCGAAAACCCATTGTTGAGGCAAAACTCGACCCGCATTATTTTTGCGTTTAGTGAACAGACTTTCATCTATTTCCACAATAAGATTTTCACCTCCTATCTTGCCTTGATTTTGGGATTCGATAGCGAAGGCACACACTTCCCTAATATAGTTATTCCAGTCAACAGTTGTCTCGTAGCTCATTCCTAACTGTTCTTCACACCACGCTAAAGAGTTCAGTTCCTTGCACCAACAGTATATAAAACGCACTATTGTCACAAAAGGAAGTCTGCTACGAACAAACCAAGTATCCGTACGAATGCCTAATTTTTTTCTACACTGATTAATATTACATTTCCAAAATGGTTTTCCTTTAAAGAAATATAAATGCATTTCATGCCCATTCTCACATTGTTTTGTAACCGGCAACAACTCTTTAGATTGAAGGAAAGAAACAGCTTCTTCCTCGGTTCTGGGTAAGTCCCATATTAACATACGATCGACGTATATTTGAACAAACAAGATAACTGTAAATGTACAAACAAACCTATATTTGATTGTTTAAATCAAAACAAACTAACCTATAAACAGTCATTCGTTTCTATAGCAACAAATCATGTGATATTTAGTTTGTTTGATTTAATAACCGTGTCTAAATGAGTGGGTTCCCGTTAACCGATAAGTACCAGTTTATCTTGTCTTCGCTGTTTTATTCTGTCCTTATGTTATCGCTTTCAACCGAGAATAACCGCAAACATTACATGGCAACAATACATTGTTTAAGTTCACTAGTTTAATTAGAACAGCTGATATCAAATCATCGCATAATAACGTACTCATGTACTTTTTTTAAATAATAAGTTATAAGTTTATTTATTTTACTTAATACTTGTAAATAGGAGACTATCAAAATGCAGTTTTTATTGTTACTCAAGTTTGTTTCTTTGTTAAAACCGTTATTATATCTAACAAATTAATAAGACGACATTTCAAATCATAATAATTATTATAGATAGCGCTACAGGTGTTATAATTTATAACTAATTTAGAGGTCGGCAAAAAAATTCCAGCTGATTTTGCCGA
Source organism: Philaenus spumarius (assembly GCA_018207615.1). Classification (NCBI taxonomy): domain Eukaryota; kingdom Metazoa; phylum Arthropoda; class Insecta; order Hemiptera; family Aphrophoridae; genus Philaenus; species Philaenus spumarius. The sequence continues at coordinate 118,219 of JAGFPH010003136.1, read as the reverse complement.
CACGTAAAAACTATTGGATGGATTTGAATGAAATTTGGCACACTTATAGATAATGATCTGGAATGAAACATAGGCTAGAATTCATTTAGATTTAAGGGTTGAAACAATCCCTAAAACAATACATATTTATTATTATACTTCCATTAAGACTAGAGAGCTGGATATTTGTACATTTATTTCTTACAAGATATATGTAAAAAGTAAACCATATTTGTATTTTCTAGTGTACTGCTAAGGGGTGAAAATGTAACAACCCCTATAACAATAAACATTAATTATTATACTTCCCATTAAGGTTGAGCGAGGGTCTTGCCAGTTTCGCGACAGCCTTGAGAGAGCTTCAATCTTTTGGCGCTGGATCGCTAGTAGTAGCGAAAGAAACTGTGTTCTCCCACCACCTTGCCTTTCTCCTCTCTCTCTCTCTCTGCGAACATCTCTTTCAATTTCTCAATCTAACAGATCAAACTATACTCGCGTCCAAGAAATTAGGCGGGTGATAGAAATGGCGGTGATGCCACTTCGTGCTGTAGTTATTTATACAAATACACCCGTCAAGTAAAGATTTTTGAGTGTGCTTTCTCTCGAGCTTGTAAATCTGTCTACAGGGCATAGTGAAATAAAATTATACCACTGCCTTCAGAAAATGCTACTGATTCCAATGGTATGACTTTTTATTTTTATAACGGCAGCAAATAATTAACAAAAATAAAAAACCTAAATTGTAATTTAATTCAAAACCGCCATGTATTGAATTTTTCACCAAGCGAGGATTTTTTTGTCTTTTTGGTCAGGAAGATTTCGTCTGCGGTAAAGTTGTAGAAAATCGTATGAATAAAATTTTTTGTTCGAAACTTTTTTTTTATGAGATTCTTAGTTTAGTTGTAAAATGCATAACTGTATGAAACAAAAACAAAGACACGCGGGCGCTCGGCGAGAACCGTAGCTCGTAACCCTTGTTTAATGTTGTAAGTTGCTATTTTATATTCAAGAGTAAAAAAGGAAATAATTTAAATGTTTATAGACAACATTTCCTTTACATAGTATGTGATGATGATACCATTATTTTTTTCGTTAAGCCATAATTCCAGTTATTTTTTTCTTATCTTAATAAAATTCCAACAACGTTTTTTAGACTTTTTAGTTAATTCCTGAAGCGAACTAACTCGTACTGTGTGTGAATAAGAAATGTAGGCTACATTTTAATAATAAAAAAATAATTAAAAATTGTATTTTCGTAAGAAAGTATTTTTAAGCCTTTATTCATTTTGTTGTTCATTTAACACCCCACAGGAAACATGTGCGAGATTGAAGACACCACGGTCGTGAACAACTTTACTTCCCATAATTTTCCTATATCTCGTTTTTACAATGTATTTACAGTATTCTATATTTACATATAATTTACAAAATTTATAAGTGATTCTGTTTGTATACAAAGTACAGTAGCCTAATTAAAATTTATAGGAAAACCAATTTAAAGAAAAATCATTAATTAAATATAATTTTAAACTAATATAATTACCTTTTATAATATATCCGTCTTGTGACTTCGTTTATTTTGTAAGTTAATACGCGTTTCGGGTCCGTGGTCCCATCATCAGTTTAACTCAAATCTGCTCCGTTGGAGGTCGTTAAATATTTATATTAAAAACACATAAAACACAACAAGTAACCTGCACATACATAAACTTAAGTTTCGAGGGCAACATCACGATGCACACTCTAAATGGTAATTATATTAATTTATAATTATATTTAATTTATAAAAGTGACTCATTTTAAACTTTTTCTTTTGTAGGAATGCCCAATATAGGTTTTGCCTAATGGATTCCTATTTATCGCTAAAATATTAAATATCTAACATAAATTTAAATTTATTTGGTACTAATTTTTTGAACATATTGTAAATTATTATTCTCATACAGTCAAAAAATGTTGTTTTCTTTTTAAACATACAAATCATTTTGTCAAAAATATACATAAATTTGAAACGTTACCGGTAATTAAGACGTTACAATAACTGTAAAGTTATAAGCAACTTGATAGTTAAAAAACGAAGTCAGTTAATAGCATTTACAATAACTAATAACAGTCTGTGCCAGTCGATAACACTTTTATAGGAAAACAATTTCATTGCTTATCCCTACCGAGTAGCCAGGCAGAAAGGCAACACTGCACGGTTAGGCATTGTCCTGCGTGAGCGACGGGGTGCGAGCGACGCGAACGACGAGCGATTCGGGCGCGCGACCGTTGTGTCCTGTGTGAGCGATCTGGCGATGAAAGCGTAAATAAGGCCAGTCAGCAACATTACTTAAAATATGTGCTTGCTCAAGAATTGTGTAGGAAACCGACTAACGATATTTATTTAGAGAGGACTTGTTACGGAGAATATCACCACCTGTTCCATAAACTGAAAACCTGTCAAAATGGACCTGAGTTGTTTCATTCATATACTGGAACGCTACCAAGCACATTTTTTTATATCGCTGATGCTATACGAGGTGAAATAAAATATAAAGAAAGGAATTTCCAAAAACCAATCTCCGTGGAAGAACGACTGTTTAGAGAATTAACTAGCTGGTTTTGTATATGCATAGTAATGTAATTGTGTTATAGTAGTACACATGTGATATAAAAGTAAAAAAATATAAATTAAATACATCCGAAAATTGAACAAAGATGCCCAGTTTTAACATGACATTCAAAACCAATGTGAAAAATAAATGATATACAATACAAAAGTGGAAAATATAACATTAAATGCATAAAAAAGTGACAAAGAAAAAACCAGTGACAACTAATTGTAGATCTACTCCGTATCTGATGCACTCAGGAAATGCGCAGTATGAACAAGCGACGGAGCGACCGAGGCGATTTGAAACAAATATTTTGTTCTTGTCGCGTCGCGCAAACATCGCTTTATCGCTCTGATCGCAGTGTAGGACACTCCTGGGAGATAACCCAGTTTGTTATTTTCGCGTCGCTCGCGTCGCTCGCGTCGCTCACGCAGGACAATGCCTTAGTGTTGCCAATTCGTGCGTGGAGTAGGCGAATCTCGACCTTCCGTCGCTAGGCTAGTTACATATCCAGCAACACCGCAATTTCTATCACCCGCCTAATTTCGTGGCCGCGAGTATAAACTTCTAATCCTCATTCACTTTACATGGAATTTAGTTGCTTTTTCTGTTTTCTGGGGAATTTGTTGATTATAATTGATTACTTCTGGTTACATAATACAATTACAGAAATAATAAATGCTTTGCATGTCTTTAGGATTAAATATAAACGAAAGTTGTTTTAAAAATACGCAAAAATCAATCAATGATGAAACTGGCGAATTATGAGACAAGTATTAGGCCTTCTTGTAACAATAGTAGACCTATAATAACTCGAAATTCGCCCTTCTTGCTTGAATAGGTTTAATTAAGTTATTATGTACATTTTTATGATAACTTATACAGAATGTTGCAATTAAATTTTGTTTACTCTTTTTAAAGTTTATTATCGTGTATACATAAATAAGTAATTAAAAGTAAAACAATATTTTGAGAATTCTATATTCAGAGTGTTTGAAAAGTCTGGAAACACGGCTTCATATAGCAAAAAGGTCATGTCTTACAATATAGAAATAAATGCAGTTACAAACATACATAAAAGACCCACTTTTTTGGGAGTTTGAAATTATTGTTCGCCAGGTAGAAATAAATGCAAATACACAAAATAATCAATGAAAACTGCATTGCATGCTACTTAATTCTTTTATAACTTTAGACGTTACCTTTTACAATGAGATATAATATACTAAATTTTATTAATGTCCTAAACTTTGTTAAATAACGTGATTAGAATAATATACTAAAATAGAAGAAAATAACTAAACTTTGCTTGAAAAACAAGTACAGAAAAAATTAATTTGATAAAAATTAAACAAAAATAATTTAATACGATAATAATACAACCAACATCCGCAGTCACAGCAAGAGAGCGTAGACTGGGGAGGTTTGCAAAAGGGGAAGGAGGAGAAATATTGGAATGGGTAAGCAGTGAGCGCAGGGTTGCGTCCCGATTTTGTTGAAGGCGGTTTCCAAAACCTAAGGGTGAGTTTATTTTTTGAAGGATTTGAGATAAACTTATGTTGTTTTTTGTAAAAAAAAGTTCAAGAGTTATAGATTAAAACGCTATAATTTTCACCTTAAAAATTATTTTAATACGTTTGTAAAAATTCACTGAATATTTTAAAATGTTGAAATACGTGATTTTTCAAAAAATAGAATATGGGACTTTTATCACCATATTTTAATAAGAATAACTGAAAAATTTAGTTTTCATAAGCTCAACCGTTACATAGATGAACTCTTCCCAAGAAGTCGAAAAATGAGCACTTTTACAGCCCATATTTCGCAAAATATTCGTTGTATTTTTTTTTGTCTAATTTATATTGATAACATGTTAGTAGGTTAATAGTTTTCAACACAAAAAAACATGAAAAAAAAAATGTCGTAAACCCATCGCACAACCTTAAGCTAGAGAGCTGGAAATTGGTACATTTATTTTTTACAATACATATATACTATGTAAATCATATTTGCATTTTATAGCGTGCTACTAAGGGGTGAAAATGTAACAACAACCCCTAAAACAATAAACATTTTTATTACTATGCGGCGAATCTTTGGACTGTGTGCGAAGCCACGGGTATCTGCTAGTTTGTTTATAATTAACTAGGGGAGACCCCTGCGTGCTCCGCACGCCAACCCCCAATGGAACCTTCTAAAAACATATGTTATGTTTTATTTATAATAAAAGTGTATGATTAATAATAACCTCAAAACTAAGATGGTAAATAATGTTAAATGTTCAAACTAAATTATTTCTTATAATTTAAAACAGCAGTTATAATAATGGTTAAAAGAACCAGCAAGGTTCAGGTCTACACTTTAAAACCTTAACCTAAAATCTAGAAATACAAAAATAATTGCTTCAAATTTTGAAATCAGCTGTTAATTGGAGCAAACAGCTACATTATCTGTTATTTTATTCTATTGGTTGCTATGGTAATAAATGTAAATACACGTGTTGCTTTATCATTCTAGGCCTAACCTAAGAATTTTTACCGACTAAATTTACAAATATTGAAATAAAAAAAGGTTTTTATCGAAATGAATTACAGCCTATGTTACTCAGGGATAGTGTAGCTTTTTATTAGTAAAACTATTTTTTCAATCGGTTCAGTAGTGCCAGTGATTACCCCTACATACAAACAAACACACAAACAAACAAAAAACAAACTTTACCTCTTTATAATATTAGTATAGATATAGATTTGATTCAAACATCTGTTATTACACATTGTAAATAAAACAGCTGATTTCAAAAACTTAACGTAATTTCTGGTTAGGCCTACAATGAACCAAAACACGTTTATTTGCAAACAATGTGGCAAATTTAGAATCATGTGTGATATTCTTCACAACTAACATTTCCTTAGGTGTTACATATTATATTATTTCCTTAAGTAGTTGGTAATAACAAAATTTCAAACAAATTTTGATTATTTAAATATTATACTGAAATTACATCGCATACCGTAATTCAAACTATGGCTGATGGTCGTGCCTACTAGAATTTCGATCTCTGTCTTACATTGACTATGTATAGTGTACATGCCATAGCTCAATCGTATTTCCGTGAAAATATCAGAGTATTCAATATTCTCTTTGCATTGGGCCTCCGCGGTCGAAGCGAGCAGAGGCGCTCCTAGTGGGCCTAGTTTGAATTTGATCAGCAAAAAGAATGTGTATTTATTTTAAAACATGGTTTTCACACGCACCTCGACTTTTATCCATATTCCTATCTATGTAAAACCGCACCGGTCACAGAATGTTAGGTTATGTCATAAATTTCTCGTAATTAATTCGCGTACGTGTTTCAAATAGTTCCGACCCGTCGCATCGGGAAAATTATAGTACTCGGACGAAGCTCCCAACAATACCGGGATGACGTCGGACGCATTGTTGTTCTTGTACGTTTTGTTAGGTTATGTTATAATTGCAGGGAGTTGGGAAGACAATAGAGAGATGGAGATGAAGATGAGAGGGAAGAAAGTAGGTCGAAGCGGAAGAAAGCGAGAGTAAGAGAAGGTCGTGTGAGGAATACTGGTAGAGACCAGCGGAGGTTCTCTTCATTGTAGTGTCCACAACTGTACAGGAATGGACCGACATTTCTTTCTGTAAGTAGAGTGGTGGGAGTTCCATTGTTCTGGTGTTAGCCCGTTGTGGTGTGTTGTGTTTTACAATTTGTGTAATATTAACTAAACAAAATGTTATGTATCAATAAAAGTGACAGTAGTTTAATAGGCCTACGGTTATAATTGGTTACTTTAAGCAAATATTATTATAAAGAAATTTTACAAACGACTTATCCTGTTAAACATTAGGTTAACCGTGAACATTTGTTAAAAATAGTTACTCTTATATTTTGTTGTTGTATTATTTACAAATCTAATTGAGTTTCTTCGTAGATTGTAACTTATTTTTACCGCAGTTTTCGGCATTTTGTCCTAAACGAACCATCGAGAGAGATAGTTTTTGTAGCAACAAATTTTACAAATTATTAGGATTTAAGGGTCTGCTGTAGTGGTGGCCATCTTGGATTTTTATCCCATAAGAGCAATGTTAAATTTCAAACCATTTATTTCGTTGACTTTTTACCATAAAATTGTTTGCAAGGTCTCATTTTAAGCACAGTCACAATACGCATCCGTCTTGCAATTTACGTTTTTTTTAAATGCTTTTGATTTGTTATGTAATTGACATTTTGTAAGTACAAAGTTTGCATTTTTTCCTAACACAATAAAAATGTATAATGAAAAATAATTTGCAAGCCAGATCCTAAATTTTATAAAGAATATTCAGTTTTTTTCAACACTCAATTACAAAAAATAGACTTATAAAATGGTTTGAAATGAGGCAATGTCAAAGCGTTCAGCTGCAAGAAATTGCACTGTTTAGTTAGGGATACAGTGAGAAGCGGTTGCGTTTCCGGTTGCTTTCTCGTTTACTGGAGCACACCCTTAACGCCCAAACGGACAAGCTTTTGCAAGAAATACTTAAATTGCCACGAAATTAAGTGATGAATCCTAAAAATGCGTTTGAAAAATTCCATTTATCAGAGTTCTGTCTTTCATATTATTAAAACGAATTGTGATAATAATGAAAATTTGTAATGTTTTATTTTGTACGAAAATCCGAATGTTTTATTGTTTTTTTTTTATGTAAACAAACACCAGATCTTTAAAAAAATAATCTTTAGACTAAAAGTAAATGCGTGCGGTTGTGGGACCCTCGTCAGGTCCCTTTTTTTCAATTCTTTTACCACCTTTAACGGCAACATACACACATAATTTTAATCTTTCAATTGCCGTTTATTATTAGTTTGTTTTTTATACAGATATTTACTGTTTCCACACGTTTAATGTTATTACAATAAAGGTGCAGAATTAATTATAACATCAAAGCTAAGATAAACACAGTTGAATGTCCATTCATTGTAAATACATTCAATAAACGTAAAGTGTTGGTTCATTAGTCTAGGCATAACCTAAAGTTATTGTGCGTACGTTTAATTTATTTTACCTGTCTTAACGGCAACATACATACAATAATTTTAGGTTATGCCTAGACTTAAAATTGCTTTCTTGGCCTTACCTAAAATTGAATGTATACATTCATTGCCATAGCAACTAATTTGATAACGCTTTTTCGTTACGCGTGTTTTCTATTTGTAATTGCCATAGCAACCAGTTAATAACACTTTTTTTTCGTTACGCGTTACATTTTCTATTTGTTAACTCCTACCGCAACCCGCGTTAAGGAACTTCGTTAAGGAAAACAATGTAATTATTTTGTGTCAACATTATTATCTTTATAATCACTTTTTGTTATCGTTATGCGTGTGTATTGCTTGCACATTTTCTCCAGGTTAGTAGGCTACTAAATTTGTTCGAACAAAAACTATGACAACTCTTTAAAATAATTCGACCACGCAGCTGGACCGCTGACGTGAGTTGGGCAAATTTCCAAAATTAAGTTTATATTCCTATGTTTTATAGTTTCAACCAACAATTTGGGAAATAGGTCTACTCACGAAGGCGTTGAACAGCTGTCTGTGTGTACGCAATATATTAGTAGAATTTGTTTGCGCCTAGTGGCCTCGCGAGTTTGCACCACTTGGCTTCGAACCGGGTACTTTTATTTTATCTTACGTTTTGATCGATTTTGGAGGAACCAAGCGAGCTATAAGGTCGCGTAAAAAACAAAATGTACAGAATAACATCCTACATTTATATTTTTAGAAAAAACTTTTAAAAAATGTCATTCTCGTAGTAAAAATCTCAAAAAATAGTTACTTCCGGTCAAAAAACGTACTTCCTGTTGCTGGATTTTTTTTGGCTAACGGACTCGTTCGAGCGACATAGACAACCAACATGTGTACCAAATCGGACTTAAAATGCGGCCGTTAGAGTGCGAACATATAATACAGGGTGTATCAGGAAGAAACGGAAATAATTGCAGGACGTGTTCTACTGGTGAAAATAATGAAAAAAGTTCATATAAACATAGGTCCGCAAACGCTTCGTTTTCCAGATATCCGCCATTTTGTTTTTTGTACAAAATAATTCATATCTAGAGAACGATTTGACTGATTGAGTTCAAACTTGGCATGAAGTTTAACCTAACAGTGATATACATGAAGAAAAATAAACGATTAAATCTAATCATGCGTTTCAAAATGGCGGCGGTTTGAAAATTTCAAACCTAAATTACTCCAAAACTGTACATTTTAACGAAAAATGTCAAGACACCTTTTTTGTAGTCCTTTTGATTCCCTATCGGATGGTCTAACTGTCAAAACAATCGGATGAAGGATAATAGCTAAGTTAAAATGTAATGACAATAAATGTCCATACAATATTGTAGTGTTTACTGTGTTGGTATAGGATGCCGGGTTGAACAAACCAATTAGTACACATAACTTAACTGTTATCCTTCATCTGATTGTTTTGACAGTTACACTATACGATAGGAAATCAAAAGGGCTACAAAAAAGATGTCTTGACGATTTTCGTTAAAATGTACGGTTTTGGAGTAAATTAGGCTTGAAATTTTCAAACAGCCGCCATTTTGAAACTCATGATTGGGTTTAATCGTTTATTTTTCTTGAGGTATATCACTGTTAGGTTAAACTTCATGCCAAGTTTGAACTCAATCAGTCAAACCGTTCTCTAGATATGAATTATTTTGTACAAAAAACAAAATGGCGGATATCTGGAAAACGAAGCGTTTTCGGACCTATGTTTATAGGAACTTTTTTCATTATTTTCACCAGTAGAACACGTCCTGCAATTCTTTCCGTTTCTTCCTGATACACCCTGTATATAAGATTTTTAATGACACTCCAAAAACTTGTTCTGGAGACCATGATCGGTGCTCATTTGCTACTACCGACCTTTGGTCTTACCATAAGGGCCACTGCAATAGCTCTTTTTTCCTACGGAAATTCGCTAAAAAATTTACCTTACATATTCTTTAACATTAAGTAAATTGTGTTTTTTTTTAGCTCAAATAGAATTTTGCCAATTAAATCGTTCTACTTGCTGAACTGAGCGTATGGGGTTTACAGCCATAAATAAAGACAACAATTAGTCCTATGTCGCTCGGTTACGTGCCGAGTGCGACCCAGCAAACCTTTTGGCCGTAGTGACGCTGCTAGTAGCTTGCAGTGCCCCATGTGACCCATTGTTGGGGAGCTGAATTACAGTGCGTCGTTTGAACCTAATTTACTCCTAGTTTGTAAACCCTATGCAGGTTTAAGAAACATGTACAGTCTGCCAGAGCCCCATATTAGCCTAAAGATCTATCTATTAGCATATCTCCAGTATCCAGCTGCTACCACAGGGAGGTTTGGTGTTGGACTTTCAACCATATTTTTTTGCTTTTTATTTATTTTTTACTTTAAAAAATCAGCTGTATGGCTTGGTCATTTCTTAAAATGGCTATATATACAATATTGTTTGTAACCTAACCTAACATAGATGTGATGGGTCGCTAGTGGCACTATGACAAATTGGTGGGTCGCATCCGGGACGACACCTGTCGCTATAACCGGAAGAATGCCTATTTTTGTACAGACTTTTATTAGACATCCATGAAAAAAGCCCCACTTCCTCTTATGTGCTTTGCCCCTCAGAGCTTCGACCAATCACTCTTTAGTAAATGTTTTAGCGATTTTTTTTTATATATATTTATTCATTCTTTGAATACATAAATACGAGCTTAAATAAACACAGAAACATAATACATTATTAAAGATATAAACTTAGCTAGACAAAATAAGAAAATATAAACTAACCACATCTTGGTAAACAAATAAACAAACCAGAAAAAATACTAATAATTTAAAATAAAACTTAACTTAGATACAAAAACTTAAAAAAGAAAATTAAAAAATACTTCTCAGTAAAAAACAAAACAAAAATTAACATTTCAAAGAATGAAAATAATGCACCTCCAAGGGCTTTTGCCCGTTTTGAGGTTGCATAATACAGAAACAAATAATACAACAGAGATTCTAGGGTTTTTTGTGGGAGCAGTTAAATCATTTGTTAATAGGTATTGCTAAATAACTAAACAAATTCAGTAAAATTCTAAATAAGCATCCAAACTATAAATTACAATTTATATTAAAATTTATTTACTTAAAAATATACATACATACACTCATATATAACTTCATATACAAACACATACACACCCTTACCTCATACACATGCATAAAAAAAACACACACACACACACACAGACACACCATATCAGTAAAAAAAGCTTATATCAACATACATATTTCAAGATTTAATTTACCAACATGTTTCACCATAAAAATCGTCCGTTACAAGACCACTTTCATCAAATTCTCAACATTATCCATGCCCAAAAGATAGCACTTCAACAGTTTGCTAAATTTGTTAAATTTTGTACACGTCTTAATATTTTCCGGAAGTTGGTTATAAATTCTTGGGGCGATGTTAGTACAAAAATTGAAATATATGGACAATTTTGCCCTGGGTATGAATGCTTTATTGCCACGTCTAAGCAAATAAACAGAACTTCTACTTTTCAGATCTGAAAAATGACCACTCATTATATAAAATACTTTCATAACTTTAAATATGTATAAACATCTAAGAGGCAGTATAATAGTTAGGTGTCTGAATAATGGTAAAGACGAAACCCTCTCAGATATTGTTTCGTTTCTCTTCACCTTGCAACGCATTTTGTTTCAAGAACGTTCTTTCAAATTTTATATTAAGGGTGTAGACACATTTTAAACGTGAAAATTTTACTTTTTATATGACTAATTTACCTTATCTCCTATGGTTCTTGAAATTGTATAAATAGAGAAAAATGTTCCATACAAAAGTTTCAGTACGCGTTGTAAGCTTTGAACTTGTGGGTAATTGTGCCGCAGAACGTGACCATGTGAAGAAGGACGTTTCAAACACCGAAAGTAAACATTTATATTTAAATAATTCGACCACGCAGCTGAACCGCTGACGAAAGTTTAGCGTATTTCCAAAATTAAATTTATATGTACTAGCTGACCCGAGCGAAGCATTCGCATTCTAAATTATTTAAATCCCACTTAATTAAAGTACACACCGTATATTTAGTATCGTATAGTGTGTGTACTTGCAGAAAGTAAACAACAACAAATGCTGTTTATAACCCACGCTTGCAATTAATAAAAAATAGCAATGCAGTGGCGAAACGGCAGCTCTCCAGCTGGGTATTGCCAGTGTTGCCAACGCCAGGAAAATATCCCTACAACTTACTTGATCTTACATCACTGTTACTTTCGGATTCTTTTTTTTGTATTTTTTCGTATAATTGTATTTTGTATATTTTTCCGGTGTAGCGGTTAAGGAAAGCTTTAAAATGATGCCTCATTCATGTAATTTGATGATGTATTAAGGAAGTTATGGCGTACCGACAAAAAAATGGCCTTGAGAAATAATATATGTGATTAGAATTTCAACCAACAGTTTGGGAAATTGGTCTACTCACGAAGGCGCTGAATAGATATATATCCTGTGTGTACAAAATATATTAGTATAATTGGTTTGGACCTAAGCCTCCTGCTTCGACGCACGCGCTGTTTCGTTCCACTATAGCATCGGAAAAACTCGCTTTGGGAGTTTCCACCTCGACCTTGCGGACTCGGTTTATGAACCGCTTCGTTTTGCTCGCAGCGTATAAATTCGGCCGTTGGGTCTCGGACCAGAAGATGTAAAATCCTCCACGTGGATTTAAACCGGGTACTTGTATGGTATTTTACGTTTTGACCGATTTTGGGGGAACCAAGCGAGTCATAAGGTCGTGTAAAAAACAAAATGTGCAGAATAATATCCTACATTTATTTTTCTAGAAAAAACATTAAACAATCTAAACATTCTTGTACGAAAAATCTAAAAAATCAGTTACTTCCTGTGAAAAAAACGTACTTCCGGTTGTTGGATATTTCTGGCTAACGATCTCGTCCGAGCGACTTAGACAGCCAACCAGTGTATCAAATTTGGACCAAATTGGACTTAAAATGCGGCTGTTAAAGTGTGAACACATATATACATATCAAATTTTTAATGACACCCCAAAACGTGTTCTGGTTACCATGATTGGTGCTCACTTTAGGTCTCACCATAAGGGCCAATGTAATAGCTCATCTTTCCTATGGAAATTCGCTAATAATCAATAATCAACATTACAAAAAACAAAAAATTATATTACAGTAGCAACAAAACGAAACAATATAATATAAACAAAAGATGTTCTACTTATAATACAGTAAGCCTTTCGTTTGCTTTTACCTAATCTAAAATAAACGGTACCAGGAACTGGCACATACCTTCTCACAAACATATTTAAATTATTAAACAGATTCACTGTGACTTCATAATAATTGTAGTTGGGATAGGAGAGGTGATTTGTAGGAGATTAACTAATAAATATTATTATTATTATTATCTAGAGAGAAAACTATTCGATCGATTTCGAACAAATTTGCACCAAATACGTCAACTAGGTCTGTATGGATGCACGAAAAAAGGTTTGCAATTTTTTGAAAACAACCCCCTTTATGGCCAAAAAATCCCCAAAAATTAGTTATTATTATTATTATTAGCTAAACGAGAATTTTTAGAAAGATGCTGTTTTTGCATATGGTAGGGTATAAATGAGCCAAATTTTATGAAAATAGTTAGAGCCGTTTTTTTATAAATAACTGATTTTTTGGGTTTTTTTTGCCAAAACTGTGGTTGTTTTTCAAAATTTTTCAAAAACGTTTTTCGTACATCTATACAGGCTTACTTGACATATCTGGTGCAAATTTGGTTTAAATCAATTGAATAGTTTTCGCTCTAGCTTTGTATACATACAGACATACATACTGACATACATACATACATACATCCATACAGACAGACGGACATACAGACAGACATTTTGTAAATACCACTTTTTTGGACTCAGGGGGTCCCAAAACGGATATTTCCACAAAATCTCAACATCGATTTTTTTGTTGCGATTACTATACTTTCTCTATACTATAGTATAGTGAGAAAGTGAAAACCGTTAGTTGTAAAGAATGATTACCTCATTCTAAATTTGTCAAATTGGTTGGAAATAAACTTGTTTTGGTTTATTGTAGGCCTAACCTAAAATTATGTTAAGTTTCTTAAATCAGCAGTTTTATGTGTAATATGTAACAACTATATTTTTGAATTGAACTATAATACAGTAAGCATTATTTGTTGATTTTTGTTTGTTTTTGCTTTCGGTTTGTTGATCCAACCAAAAAAAGCTGCTGGTTGCGAATGATAATAAACTGATTCTAAATTTGCTAAGTTGTTTGCTATGGTAATGAATGTAAACAAACATGTGCTAAGCTTTCGATCGGAACAGCTGTTTTATCTGTTGTAGGGCTGGATTGAACCCCCGAATTGTCACTATTTTTATGCTTTAAGATACAAATTTTGCGAAATTATTTCTTATCTTGTGTCTATGACCCCATAGGAATTACGTTTAAATTTTCGTATTTGTATCTTAAGTAGCTTTTGTTCCACGTTCATTCTGCCAGTCAGTCAGGACAAATGCGCTTATAAACAATTTCTAAGCATCCCAAAGTTAGGATCTGTTTGTGATGAATAACACAAAAATTAACACAGATATGAGTCACATAGATACGCTCGGAATAAAGGAAAACCAGCGACCAGATTCCACCAGTCTTAGTCACAATATGGCTTCCCCATTTACATATAGGCTTATAAAAAACCACATCACCGTGAAATACATATCTTACACTCTTAACTTCAACTACAGTAAACAAGTCCTAATACAGTAAACAAGTTCAGGGACGTCGCTAAGGGGGAGGGGGGCAGGGGGCGTCAACCTCCAATAATTTGAAAATTCAAATAGTTGGGAAATTTGAGGTTTTGAAAAAGTTGGGATTTTGATATTTTGATTAAATTGCTCGCAAAAAACTTAAAACTCCAATTTTCGTTCTTAATCACCAACATTCACAGATAACAAGTAAGTTATAATTCCAGTTCAAAAATGTTGGGAAAATCAAAATATTTCTGCACCAAATAAATGCATAGTCTTCTTTTAAATAATGCTCTGGGAAATTTAGTTCCCAACCCTTGCTATTGTGGCAACACTGACTGTCACTAACTCGCCATGCACTGCGCCACGCCGCCAGACCAGTGTTGCCAGATATGGGTTTTTTTCTTTAAAATGGGGAAATTTTTAAGCTTGCGGGAAATATTGCTTAAAAGTATGGTGGGTTTTTTCAATAATGTGATGAACATGTTGAAATTCTTGTAAACACTTTTTAAGTACTTGCAGTGTTAAAAATATTACTTAGAGAAAACGGTTTTCCATAAGAAATCCAAGGTTGTGCCTCCAGGGCCTCATTTCCACTGGGACTTATTCCACACAACAAAATCCAGAGCCCCCTTCAAATTTTAGACCCCCAACAACAATAATTTGTTGTAGCAAAGTCCCTGAACAAGTTCCACTTTACAGGAATACAGTATAAACTTAACAAATTAACAAAGAAAGGAAATTGAATTGAGCATATACCATGTGGTGCAATAGAGTGGCCACCTCACTCACCCGACCTTACATCACTTGATTTTTTTGTTGTTGTTTCTGAAAAATAATGTTTATGAGACAAAACCACAAAACCTTGATGACTTAAGAATAAAAATTGAAAACGCCTGCCAGCTAATTACACCGGAAATGTTACGAAATGTACAACAAGCTTTCGAGTCCAGACTCTATTAATGGTAAATGGTAGCCATTTCGAGAACAGAATCTGAGCTAAAAAACAAGGTGAGGCTCTTAGAATTTTACCAACATAGAGCAGTTTGTAATCTATATATATATAAAAGCGAAATACCACTCACTCACTGACTCACTCATCACGATTTCTCTATAGGCCATAGGTGCTTACTAAGGAAGTTTTTAAAAAAAAATCGAAATTTTAGGGAGGTTTGGGGGTAAAAATTACTAAATCACGATTTCTCCAAAATTACCGAACAGATTCTAATGAAATTTGGTATGTAGCTTCCTGTAGGGCCATAGGCGCTCGCTAAGAAAGGGTTTAAAAAATTTGAAATTTTAGGGGGAGGGTTTGGGGGGGGGGGGTCAAAGTTACTAAATCACGATTTCTCTAAAACTACTGAACGGATTGGAATGCAATTTGGTATGTAGCTTCCTCTAGGGCCGTAGGTGCTCATAAGAAAGGGTTTTAAAAGATTTGAAATCTTAGAAGGGGTTTGGGGGGTCAAAGTTACTAAATCACGATTTCTCCAAAACCACCGAACGGATTGAAACGAAATTTGGTATAAAGCTTCCTCTAGGGCCATAGGTGATCTCTAATAAAGGGGTTTAAAAAATTCGTAATTTTAGGAGAGGTTTGTTAGGTCAAAGTTACTAAAAATCCCCATAAGAAATACATAGTGTAATTTATATTCATTGATATAATATATTTTTTGTTAATATGCATTTAACTTTGATTTGTCTATCCGTGCAAAGCCGAATCGGGCCAGCTAGTAATGTAATAAAAACAACCGGAGTTTGTAGGTTAACATTCACAATTCGATTGGTCGCTGTGTTGGGTAGGATGAACGTAGAGACCTCTAGTTTGCGCAATTATTCTTATTTTTAAAAGAGCTTTAAAATGATGTATCACTCAATAGGGGATGCTATTTAAAATTCTTGACTTACCCCCAAACTACCCCATTTTGGGGGTAAGGGTTGAAAATGTTGATACTTCAAAAAACTCCTCCCTCGGTTATATAAACTTTCCCCAAAGCAAATCTGTCTATTTCCATTAATAAAAAAAATAATGGTGGGGGGGGACTTTTGGGACACATGGCCTATAGCCTACATTTCTTTTATTTTTGTCGAATTTCCATAGGACAGATGAGCTTTTGCAGTTACTCTTATGGTGAGACCTATGGTTGGAAGTGGTCAATCATATTGACCATGGTCAACAGAACACGTGGGGATTTTACGGTTAGGCAGCTTCTTGTCCGATGCGAGCGAAGCAAATTAGTTCATATCCCCAGGTCGCAAAGGTTAGGTGGAAACTCGCAAAGTAAGTGAACAAATTCTGAGGTGTGAACAAATTCTACCAATATAGCCTATTTCGTTCGCAGGCAACTGTTGTTGAGTGTGATAGCAATGAATACAGAATAATTTTATTCTGTATTCATTGGTGATAGTGTGAGTTTTGCGTCTAAAACTTCAACAAATACAAAAGTTACAAAATATGTTTCCCATAAATTTCATTCGTTTACTGGGCTGTTATGTAAATAAATAACTGTTGGGCTTGACTCGTGAGAAAGTAACTAGATAAAATAAAACGTGAACAAAGAATCTCACAAAAAATACGTCTATTAACTTCAAACGCGTTTCGACGACAATGTCGCCATCCTCAGTGATGCACGGGCTACAGTAACCAAACTATGTTATTAAGCGTTTGAAGTTAGTAAACGTATTTGTTGTGGGATTTTGTGTTCAGATTTTATTTTATCCGGCAGTTATGTGATTGGTCACATGTACAGGGTGACCTATAACGAAAACATTCAAATTATCTATACTAATATTATAAAGAAGTAAAGTTTGTTTTGCTTTCTCCCCCTATACCATAGTATATATTATGGAGAAAGTATTGTATTCGTCAAAATTTTCGAGTTTGAGTTTTTGGTGGAAATATCCGTTTTGGGCCCCCCTGAACCTAAAAAAGTGGTTTTCGGAGTGATGTCTGTGTGTGTGTCTGTATGTGTGTCTGTGTGTCTGTGTGGATGTTATCAGACCTAAAGCCTAAACCAGTCTTCCGATTTTGATGAAATTTTGTATGGAGGTACTAATCCACAGTATCTCCAGGAGTTTTTTCATTTTTGTGAATTTTTTATTTTTAAGGATAATTTTCCCATAAAAACCCTTAAAATAACGGAAAAATCAACTTTTCTCAAAAATGGCTCGAACGATCTTGATTAAAATTTTATAGTTTATTAGGGACCTAAAGTACTATAAACTGTAAAATTTTAATCAAAATCGTTCAAGTCGTTTTTGAGAAAAGTTGGTTTTTCCGTTATTTTATGGATTTTTATGGGAAAACAACTTTAATAAAAAATCACCTCTCCTACCCCACCCTACAAGTCACCGTGAATCTGTTTAATAATTTAAATATGTTTGTGAGAAAGTATGTGCCAGTTCCTGGTACCGTTTATTTTGTTTGTTTGTTTGTTTGTATGTAGGAGGTAATCTCTGGCACTACTGAACCGATTGAAAAAATAGTTTCACTAATAAAAAGCTACACTATCCCTGAGTAACATAGGCTATAATTCATTTCGATAAAAACCTTTTTTATTTCAATATTTGTAAATTTAGTCGAAAAATTCTTAGGTTAGGCCTAGAATGATAAACCAACACATGTATTTACATTTATTACCATAGCAACCAATTGAATAAAATAACAGATAATATAGCTGTTTGCTCCAATATTTCCATTAACAGCTGATTTCAAAATTTGAAGCAATTATTTTTGTACTTCTAGCTTTTAGGTTAGGATTTTAAAGTGTAGACCTGAGCCTTGCTGGTTCTTTTAGCCATTATTATAACTGCTGTTATAAAATATAAGAAATAATTTAATTTGAACATTTAACATTATTTACCATCTTAGTTTTGAGGTTATTATTAATCCTTTATTATAAATAAAACATAACATATGTTTTTAGAAGGTTTCATTGGGTGTTGGCGTGCGGAGCACGCAGGGGTCTCCCCTAGTTCTTTAATAAAATTACAAATTAATGATTTTAACAAAGTGTTAAATACGTTTTATTGGGAGTTACTTCTAGCAAGGTTTCACACTCCGTTATGAGTGGGTGGAAGTGAAGGTATCGGATTAGACTATATAGGATGTACTCGTGGCATTCGTCGAGTGATATTTACCTGAAGAAGGAAGGAGCTGAGAACATTCTCTCGCACGATGTCCGGCTTAGTGGTGGGCGGAGGTCTTACGTAATTTGTATTTTTCTTCGACTGAAACGAATTACTACTTTATAGACTAGACTAAATGGTTCCGCAGCATAGTATCAAAATCGGATGAGCAGTTTTGAGTTATGTAAGTATACCGGATGTATATTTAAACTGGGCCACCATTGGGATCTCAAAAAGTACAAGATGTTCAGGAAAATTTAAATGTACAATGATTTCACCCTTTTTAGTGACAATTAAAAATATGAATTTTAAATTTCAAAAATTTGCAGCCATTTTCCAATATGGCGGACAACTTTTTATTTTCTTATTTTGTATGATGATTTCGGATTTAACAAGCTATTTTAAGACGATTTCGTTCTTCGTGATTTTTTGATACCGTTTCAAACCGCTTCAAAGTTAGAGAGGTAGGGCCTATAACGTTTTAAAAACACCATAACTAAGAGCAAGATATTTTGGGTATGAAAACGTTTTTAACCAATGAAAACGCTCTTAACACTAATAAATCATTTATTATAGATTAAAAATCATATATAAATATATGTGTGCATATGTGTTCGTACTCTAGCGGCCGCATTTTAAGTCCGATTTGGTTCAAATTTGGTACACATGTTGGTTGTCTACGTCGCTCGGACGAGTTCGTTAGCCAAAAAAAATCCAACAATCGGAAGCACGTTTTATGACCAGAAGTAACTATTTTTTTAGGTTTTTCCCACGAAAATGAATTTGTTTTTGAGTTTTATACCATAAACGTAAAATACCATACAAGTACCAGGTTCAAAGCCATCTGGTGGATCCTAACGCGGGGTTGGCGTGCGAAGCACGCAATACTTGTGTGTTGAAGATACTCCATAAATGCGGAATGGCGTGCGAAGCACGCAATGCTTTGTGTATTGAAGATACTCCCAATATGCGGAACGGCGTGCGAACCATTTTGCACCTATTCAGCACCGTCGTGAATAGACCTATTTCCCAAATTGTTGGTTGAAACCCTAAGCATACTCCTATAAACTTAATTTTGGAAATTTGCTCAGCTCACGTCAGCGGTTCAGCTGCGTGGTCGAATTATTTGTAAATTTCAGTATTTTCCCAAGGATCTTCACGTCACACCCTTTAGATTGATGATCAATACATATACTGTAACTGGACTTATATCATTTACCAGCTCAAATTATGCACGCTGATTTTTTCCCCTGCTGTATTCCACGGCACAGAAAGCAAGGCGCTTACAAAACAATATTTTACCACCTTATAACATTACAAGTTTTCTGAAACAGGCCTCAGGTGTTGTATCACGACTTTAAGTGATGACAACCTGAACAGACGTTGCGACATCAGTGAGTGAGGTCAAGGATTGGAATGAACTCTACGAGTCTGACGCAGGATTTGGAATTTACGCGTCGCGTCGCATGCATTCCGACAGATATCCTAACTAGTTAGCCCCGTGAAAAGTCACGGATAAATTAGTTCGATACACAGAGGAAAAATAATAATTTGTTATTCTTCTTAAAAGTGCAATCAAAGTTCCGAGCCAGAAAGCAGACATGGCTAAAAAACGAAGCATTAAACATTTTACTTAATACCTGTAAAACAAAACAGAAGATCATTTTATAGGCCTACTTAAAAAATGAACTATTTTAAACACAAATTGTTCGAACACGCAGACGTGAATCATTGACGTGAGTTGAGCAAATTTAAGTTCATATGTTTTAGAGATTCAACCAACTATTTGGGAAATTGGTCTTCTCTCGAGGGCGCTGATTAGCTGCCTGCGTGTATAGATCCCACTTGGACAATGGGCTACTAACCATACTAAAAACATCAGTATTCCCGGCGCGGGTAGATAAACCAGTTCCACGTTCCAATTTTATGAGATTATCTCTAGAAAAACGAACATAAATAATATAATTAAATTTAAAATTACTTTTGTAAACCTTTCAAGGTTGAGGTGACACCACCAGTTCGTCGAAAGAATGAATCACATTAGAAAGCGGCGTGGGAAAATGTTTTTTGTCTCCACTTAAGGCCTTTTCACACCGCGGTCACACTATGCCACGTGACAGATTTTTCAAAAGATCTGTTTCCATAGTTTTAAATGGTGCAATTCACACCGACCTCGCAGAGCCCCACAGACGCTACAGACGTCGACAGACGAATCTGCGGGATCGCTCCTGTAGCGATCTTTTCAAACATCTGTCGACGTCTGTGGAGTGGCCCGCTACCCCAACACGCGCATGACCACACTCTGTCACAAGTTAACTCGATTCAAGTTGCTGTATTGTTAGATTTTTCGTTATTTGTTATGGAGCAGTTAGTCGAAGTTGTCAGAACACGTCCAGTGCTGTGGAATGTAGATTTGGAAGAATACAGAGACAGCCGTTTAAAGGACATGGCATGGGGCGAAATAGCAGAGGAACTGCGACAAATAAGTACAGTTCTTTTTTGTACTGGTTTAAGCTAAAACAAAACTTTTGCACAGGCAGCAATGTAATATTTATTTGATTTCATAATGGTGTATTATAAACAGTTTTTTTCATAATAACCCTCCACAATAGTCCATAATAGTGTGTAGTTTAATAATATTATTAACACCGTGTAAGGTGTTAATATTTATTAAGCTTACATCAATATTAATATTAGCATAAATTTGTATTTTTTCTACTCTTTAATGTAAAGTTCAAATTCACCTTAGAACAAAATCCTTCAAGGTTTAAAAACCAAGACTTTAAAAAAACAGGCATGTTTAATACAAACTGGCATTATTTTTATACAGAAATTACTTTAAAAAAATTATATATAAAATAATGTACATCTATATATATATATAAGCGAAATACCACTCACTCACTCACTCACTGACTCACTCATCACGATTTCGCAAAAA
>JAGFPH010003136.1:82541-93715 GCA_018207615.1 Philaenus spumarius | reverse complement strand
GCTTATGAGTGGGCGAAAATGCGCAATTAACGTACAAAAATAGCGAAAAAGTCGATTATTGGGATCTTTATATGAGTTTTGTTCCTTGTTCCAGGAGGTGTACCTAAAACACCTTTACACAAGGTTATAGTAAATTTAATTGCCTTTCGACTCATATAACTCTCAAATTGAACTTGGGCTTATGAGAGGGAGATATCATGCAATTTCCTCGCTCTAACTTTGCCATTTTGGGTTTACTACAAATAGGCCGCCATTTTGTTTCAAATCAAAAAATAAAAATATATGTACCTTTCAAATCCTACAAGGACCCTTTCACAAAAAATTCATCATTTTTGAAGCATATTTACTACCTTTTAGCAAGGTTGTTAAAAAACTACCCCTCAAATTCCTACCCAAAAACGAAAAAACTGTATAACTCCGCCATTTTGAAACGGATCGAAAAACAAAAAAAGTACCTTTTGAAGAATCGCACTAAGGCCCTTTGACCAAAAAATCAGAAATTTTGAAGCATTTTTACTACCCCTTAAAAATCCGGGAATAAAACATATATATATATATATATATAAAGTAATGATTTTTGGGTATGGTCTCCAAATGGTCTGAAACGGATAGAAACCAAATTTTAGCCTTCTCCGACCAACCGTTTTCAAGTTGGGTCGAGTGTAATAGCTCTTATTTTCTTCAAAAATTCGGCTAATAAGCCAAATTTTATCAAAATCGTTAGAGCCGTTTTTTTATAAAAAAATAATAACTGATTTTTTAGGGGGTTTTTTGGCCAAAAAGGGGTTTGTTTTTCAAAATTTTTCAAAACCCTTTTTCGTGCATCTATACAGGCCTACTGAACATGTCTGGTGCAAATTTGGTTAAAATTGATCGAATAGTTTTCTCTTTAGCTTTGTATACTTTTAATAAAGCTGGAGATTAACTAATAAATATTATTATTATTATCTAGAGAGAAAACTATTCGATCGATTTCGAACAAATTTGCACCAAACACGTCAATTAGGTCTTTATAGATGCACGTAAAAAGGTTTTGAAAATTTTTGAAAAACAACCCCCTTTATGGGTAAAAACCCCCCAAAATCAGTTATATTATTAGCTACATTAAAAGGCTACAAATAAGCCATATTTGATCAAAATCGTTAGAGCCGTTTTTTACAACGTTTGATTTTTTGGGGGTTTTCCAAAAAGGGGATTGTTTTTCAAAAATGTTCAAAACCGTTTTTCGTGCATCTATACAGGCCTACTTGACGTGTCTGGCGCTAATTTGTTTGAAATCGATCTAATAGTTTTCGCTCTAGCTTTGTACACATAGTTTTCGCTCTAGCTTTGTACACATACAGACATACATACATACAGGCAGACATTTTTTTAAACCCACTTTTTGGACTCAGGGGGTCCCAAAACGGATATTTCCACAAAAATCTCAACATCGATTTTTTTTGAGATCACTATACTTTCTCTATACTATAGTATAGTGAGAAAGTAAAATTACAACTTACACCAACATTTCACAAAAACAACAACATATTTGTTACAGAATAAACTGAATATGAATAAAGAGAAATTTTGGTGACGTGTAAAAGTCTAGTCTATATATTTTACCACTCAACAAGTGATTTGAAAGAAAAATCTACATCGTTTTAAAACAAGTTGTAATTGCCTAACTTTAGACGTAAGCGGCCTAACTAAAACTACTTAAAAATTTAAAGGTATATTCTTACCGGGTCATAGACGGACACTAAGAAAGGATTTTGAAAAAAATATTTTAAAGCTTAAATATAATGAATATTCTGATAAAACGTTTGGGTCAAAAGTTTGTTTACAATCATTATAATAGTAATCAACTTAGCAAATTTAGAATTAGTTTATTATTCTTCAAACCAACAGTTTTTTTTGTGTTAGATTAACGAACATAAACAAAAATCAAATGTACTGTATTAAATTTAAACGTATGTTGTTATAAATCAAACAGCTGATTAGGATCAAAAAGTTAACAAAATTTTAGGTTAGGCCTACAATGAACCTAAAACACGTTTATTTGCAACCAATTTGGCAGATTTAGAATCAGGTAATCATTCTTCACAACTAACTGTTATTTTAGGTTAGGTAAAAGCAAGCAAAATGCTTACTGTATAATAAGTCAAAAGTCTGTTGTTACATGTTACAAATAAAACAGCTGATTAGGATAAAAAACTTAACATAATTTTAGGTTACGCCAACAATGAACCTAAAACACGATTATTTGCAACCAATTTGGTAAATTTAGAATCAGGTAATTATTCTTCACAACAAAATAGTTTTTTTAGATTAGGTAAAAGCAAACAAAAGGCCTACTGTATTAAGTCAAACATCTGTTGTTATATGTTACAAATAAAACAACTGATTTTGATCAAAAATTTTACGTAATTTTACTTTTTCACTATACTATAGTATAGACGAAAAAGGTTTTGAACATTTTTGAAAAACAACCCCCTTTTTGGCCAAAAAACCCCCAAAAAAATCAGTTATTATTTTTTTATTACAAAAAACGGCTCTAACGATTTTGATAAAATTTGGCTTATTTGTAGCCCTTAATGTACCCTACCATATGCAAAAAAAAACGCATATTACTAAAAATTCTCGTTCAGCTAATAATAATAATAATAATAATAATAATAACTGATTTTGGGGTTTTTTGGCAGAAAAGGGGTTGTTTTTCAAAAAATTTCGAAACCTTTTTTCGTGCATCTATACAGGTCTACTTGACGTGTTTGGTGCAAATTTGTTCGAACTCGATCGAGTAGTTTTTTCTCTAGATAATAATAATAATATTTATTAGTTAATCTCCTATTTTAATATTACCTCTCCTACCCCACAATCATGAAGTCACAGTGAATGTGCTTAGTAATTTAAATATTTTTGTGAGAAAGTATGTGCCAGTTCCTTGTACCGTTTATTATGTCAGTCATACAATGAGCCAAAACACGATTATTTGCAACCAATTTGGCAAATATAGAATCAGGTCATTATTCTTCACAACTAACTGTTTTTTTTAGATTAGGTAAAAGAAAACAAAAAGCTTACTGTTTTATAAGTCAAACATCTGTTGTTACATATTATATTGTTTCCTTTAGTTGGTTATCAAAATTTGTATAAATCGTTGATTACTGATTATTTAAATATGAATGGTGAAATTACAACGCTTGGTAATGTTCGTGTCTATTTCGATCTCTGTCTTACAAGTCATTAGCTATGTATAGGGGTCGCCGGAATACTACCCCCCCGGAAAACTACCCCCCCAAGCAGGTTCCTACGTCATTTTGACGTCAGAGATCGGGGGGGGGGCAGTTTTCCAGTCACGCACACTCAAGTTTCGATATAATTAGAATAAAAAAAAAACTAGAGGACTAACCTAAACTGTTTAGTCACAGTATGTTGCCGATAACAGTATAGTTGTAGGAACCTGCTTGGGGGGGTAGTATTCCGGCGACCCGCTTTTGCTAGGGGGGGGGGGGGTAGTATTCCAGTCGCGGACACGGCTCCCATATTGGTTAGTTGGCAGATTTCGTGACGTCACGTTTCACCTGGAGGGGTAGTTTTCCGGGGGGTAGTATTCCGCATCCCCATGTATAGGTCATTTTCGCTCAATCGTCATTTTCGTTGGCGAGCGAAGCAAGCAGGTTCGGAGCCCCTGTACTATAAAAAAGTGAAAAACACCTCTTTTGTCCGGCCTATATCTCGGAATCTATTAGACATAACGCCCTGGACTTTACATAACATTAGTGCGTGCCTTTCAAAGCTTTTCAAAGTCGGAGACTCTTTCAACCTATCCAATGGTTTAACCAACGTACTTGCTTCCGAACATAAATACCATTTACGTTCCGCAAAATTACACAACGATTTAGACTTTTCTTTCGAGAAATTTACTTATCAAAGATTGAAAATTTGATCAGTTCCAATCAGCTGCACTTGTATAAAAACCAGCAACATATCTAAATACGTAATTGCCGTTGTACGCCATTTTTCTTGATGATAATACAGTTTGTTAGGTTACGTCACGAATCTTAAATTGCACTCGAGATTTATTATATCTTTTCCAACCCGTTGCACTCTAACTAAAAACGGCATCCGATCTTAGAAAGTAATCGATATTTGTGTTTGGTTGAAGAACTTCCTTTCTAGGCGCAGTGTCGAATCCGATCAAAGATATTGTACACTTTCTAAATGTTATTCCTTCTGAAACAATTGTCAGAAAAAATGTTCGATTCGACCCAAACTTAGGGAAATTCAAAATTGTTCTATGCGGCCCGTTCAAAGTTGTAAATCTTCTGAATTTTACCAAAAACTTTTGATAACTGAAAACCTTATAAATGATTGAATGGTGAAGGTCGTGGGTTTGAATCCCACGGTCTTGGTCCATTTTTCTTGTAATTTAATTTAATTAATTGGTTGAATATTTAGCTTATGGGGGTGAATCAGAACTTTTTTTATTCATTTACTACATTGTATTCATAAATTATTAGCGAATTTCCACAAGAAAGATGAGCTAATGCAGTGACTCTTATGGTAAGACCTAAATAAGACGAAATCAGACGAAAAAGAAATGAAACTTATTCGATTAAATTTATTATTGCAATAAAATATTCTTATAATTAAATAAATACCTTATATTTTTTATTAATACATTATTTTATTAAATAAAATATTGTTTTTTTTTTTTGCATTGCCGTCTGATTCTGGACATCGCCCCCAAGAGGGGCGTGCTCCGTCTGGTGAAAAATACCATAAGTCCGTTATTCTCTAACCAATTTCAAAAACAAGAAACTTAATTAATAGAGAATTGAATTTGCTAAAAAAGTTGTTTAACATTTTTCTAGAAAGCGCTAGTTTTTTTCTTTATTTCCGTATGAAAGTTTTAAACGGCCGCAATTTTTTGAAAATATTGAAGTCAAATCAACATAACGTTTTTCCCATGTAGGTAATACTAATACGTAGTAGGCTACTTCGTTAAGTAAGTTTTTAGATATAGGTTTTTTAATAAAAAAAACCATTTTGGTCACAGTAGGACGACCGAAATGATTTTAGACAAATGAACAGTGATTTGGTGTTTACTTTTGACACAGGTACAATCCCAGAAAATATGTGACAAGAGTTACGAAACACTCTGTATAGTATATGAAATCTCCAACTGAACAAAAACACATTGCACCTAAACCAGGCATAAACAAGCGCACAAAAGAGATCTTCAATATTTTCAAATTCAAGAAGCCAGGTATTTAAGTTTTTTTTTAAAAGGTTTAACTCTATATAGTATATTTTATCACTAGGACCGAAAGTGACGCTTTTCATTATGAGCTCAAGTTTAACGAGGATCGAAAAGCCACGTTTGGCCCGTGTGATGGACGATTCTTTTCATCACACTGTGATTAATATATTAATAATAAATTTAATATTTTTTTTCAAAATAACATACTGTTTCTCAGTAACATTCCTGAAGTACAAAGACAACATAGTTTACGTTTACAGCACTAACTAAGTTATTGAGATCAGCTGATTTTAATATCAACAGCGATACAAATAAATACCTTCCTTAGTTCTAAGAATTTATAGGCCTAGGCATTGATTTTTAAGGAAAAGTTTATCTTGTCTTCGCTGTTTTATTCTGTTCTTATTTTATCGCTTTCAACCGAGAATAACAGCAAACATTACATGGCAACAACAAATTGTTTAAGTTCACTAAATTAATTGGAACAGCTGATATCAAATCATCCCGTAATATCATCACAATTTTAATACACTAATACCGATACTTTTACATGAATAAATGTACTGATGTACTTTTTTAAGTAATAAGTTATAAGTTTATTTATTTTACTTATTACTAGTCTTGTAAATAGCATCAAAATGTAGTTTTTATTGTTACTCATGTTTGTTTATTTGTTAAAATCGTTATTATCTATACTCATCATATTATCAAGAGGTAAAGTTTGTTTGTTTGTGTGTTTGTTTGTTTGTATGTAGGGGGTAATCTCTGGCACTACTAAACCGATTGAAAACAGTTTTTTACTAATAAAAAGCTACACTATCCCTGAGTAACATAGGCTATAATTCATTTCGATAAAAACCTTTTTTTATTCCAATATTTGTAAATTTAGTCGGAAAAAATTCTTAGGTTAGGCCCAGAATGATAAATCAACACATGTATTTACATTTATTACCATAGCAACCAATTGATAACAGATAATATAGCTCTGTTAGCTCCAATATTTCCATTAACAGCTGATTTCAAAATTTGAAGCAATTATTGTTGTATTTCTAGCTTTTAGGTTAGGGTTTTTAAGTGTAGACCTGAGCCTTGCTGGTTTTTTTAACCATTATTATAACTGCTGTTATACAATATAAGAAAAAATTTAATTTGAACATTTGACATTATTTACCATCTTAGTTTTGAGGTTATTATTAATCCTACACCTTTATTAGGCTATAAATAAAACATAACATATGTTTTTAGAAGGTTACATTGGGGGTTGGCGTGCGGAGCAAGCAGCGGTCTCCTCTAGTATCTAATAAATGAATAAGACAACATCTCAAATCATAATTATTATAGATAGCGCTACTGGCTAAATTTATAACTAATTTAGAGGTCGGCAAAAACATTCCAGCTGATTTTGCCGACCTAGACCGGCAAAACGCTATTTTCAATACTCAAAGCTGATACTGAAAGTGACTATTTTCGATACAGTGTGATGAAAAACTGATTTTATATCTATAATATTATATAAAAATCTAATGGTGTCTGTCTGTGTGTGTGTTACTCAATCACGTAAAAAACTACTGGATGGATTCGAATGAAATTTGGCACACTTATAGATAATGACCTGGAATGAAACATAGGCTAGAATTCATTTAGATTTAAGGGTTGAAATAATCCCTAAAACAATACGTATTTATTATTATACTTCCATTAAAGACTAGAGAGATGGATATTTGTACATTTATTTCTTACAAGATATATATAAAAAGTAAACCATATTTGTATTTTTTAGTGTAGGGTACTACTAAGGGGTGAAAATGTAACAATCCCTAAAACAATAAACATTTATTACTATGCGGCGAATCTTTGGACTGTGTGCGAAGCCACGGGTCCCTGGTAGTTTGTTTATAATTAAATTCATTCAAACATCTGTTATTACATATTGTAAATAAAACAGCTGATTTCAAAAAGTTAACATAATTTCTGGTTAGGTCTACAATGAACCAAAACACGTTTATTTGCAAACAACGTGGCAAATTTACAATCAGGTGTGAAATTCTTCACAACTAACATTTCCTTAGGTGTTACATATTATATTATTTCCTTAAGTTGGTAACCAGGGGCTCCGCCCCTGGACGCTTCGCGTCCCAACCCCGCCTCGGCCTTCGGCCTCAGATGGCTGCTTCGCTTCGCTCGCAGTTGGAAAATTCGCTAAAGAATCTCGTCAATCTTTGGCTCGTTTGTACATAGGTTTGTAAAATTATGAAACCAGGCTTAAATATATTAACAATAATTACAAGATTAATTATAACCTCAAATACATGATTTAGAAACGTAAGAATCTTTCATTACGATTTTAGTCCTAGTTCTACTATTTTCTGTCAACTAAAGTTTTGAAACCAGGCCTAAATATAGTAAAAATTATTGCAGGATTAACTTAACCTCAATACTATGTTTCAGAAATGAGCCAGGCCTATATTACAAAATTGACTATTAGAATTTATCCATCTTTGCTAACTTAACCTTTTTTTTTGACAAAATACATTGTTAAATCAGGCCCAATTTATTCTAATTCCAACGTGCTAAAACAGTATAAATTAGCTTGTTTTTTAACAGCAATTAAAAACTATCCAACGAACAGCTGATAAAACAGTATAATTGGCTTGTTTATAAACAGCTGTTTTGATCGCTTTATTTACTATTTCGTTGTTATTTTGTAACCAACATGGCAACCCATAAGACCCTGTGTTAATATTTTTCAACTAACTTTTAAATTAGATTTTCTAAAAAAATAGCGATTTTACACGAAATACAACTATATGGGTGTACTTAAAAATCAAAACTATATCTAAATACAAAATTTCTTTGAATTCGTTAGAGCCGTTTTCGAGATCCGCGACAGATACAAAGATACACAGATAGATACAAGAATTGCTCATTTAAAGTAATAGGATAGTTTATAGGCCACAGCTCAATCGTATTTCCGTGACAATATTAGAGTATACAATAATCTCTTTGCATTAGGTCTTCGCGGTAGAAGCGAGCAGAGGCGCCCCTAGTGGGCCTAGTTTGAATTTTATCAGCAGAAAGAATGTGTATTTATTTTAAAACATGCTTTTCACACGCACCTCGACTTTTACTAATAGGCCTACCTATGTAAAACCACACCGGTCACAGAATGTTAGGTTATGTCATAAATTTCTCGTAATTAATTCGCGTACGTGTTTTAAATAGTTCCGACCCGTCGCATCGGGAAAATTATAGTACTCGGACGAAGCTCCCAACAATACCGGGATGACGTCGGACGCATTGTTGTTCTTGTACGTTTTGTTAGGTTATGTTATAATTGCAGGGAGTTTGGAAGACAATAGAGAGATGGAGATGAAGATGAGAGGGAAGAAAGTAGGTCGAAGCGGAAGAAAGCGAGAGTAAGAGAAGGTCGTGTGAGGAATACTGGTAGAGACCAGCGGAGGTTCTCTTCATTGTAGTGTCCACAACTGTACAGGAATGGACCGACATTTCTTTCTGTAAGTAGAGTGGTGGGAGTTCCATTGTTCTGGTGTTAGCCCGATGTGGTGTGTTGTGTTTTACAATTTGTGTAATCTTAACTAAACAAAATGTTATGTATCAATAAAAGTGACAGTAGTATAATATAGGCCTACGGTTATAATTGGTTACTTTAAGCAAATATTATTATAACCATATTTAACAAACAACTTATCCTGTTAAAATAACTCTTATATTTTGTTGTTGTTGTTGTATTATTTACAAATCTAATTGAGTTTCTTCGTAGATTGTAACTTATTTTTACTGCAGTTTTCGGCATTTTGTCCTAAACGGACCATTGAGAGAGATAGTTTTTGTAGCAACAAATTTTACAAATTATTAGGATTTAAGGGTCTGCTGTAGTGGTGGCCATCTTGGATTTTCATCCCATAAGAGCAATGTTAAATTTCAAACCATTTATTTCGTTTACTTTTTATCATAAAATTGTTTGCAAGGTCTCATTTTAAGCACAGTCACAATACGCATCCGTCTTGCAATTTACATTTTTTTAAATGCTTTTGATTTGTTATGTAATTGACATTTTGTAAGTACAAAGTTTGCATTTTTTTCCTAACAGAATAAAAAATTAATAATGAAAAATAATTTGCAAAGCCGGATCCGAAATTTTATAAAGAATATTCAGGTTTTTTTCAACACTCAATTACAAAAAATAGACTTATAAAATGGTTTGAAATGAGGCAATGCCAAAGCGCGTTCAGTTGCAAGAAATTGCACTGTTTAGATAGGGATACAGTGAGAAGCGGTTGCGTTTCCGGTTGCTTTCTCGTTTACTGGAGCAGACCCTTAACACCCAAACGGACAAGCTTTTGCAAGAAATACTTAAATTGCCTTGAAATTAAGTGATTTATCCTAAAAATGCGTTTGAAAAATTCCATTTATCAGAACTCTTTCATATTATTAAAATTAATTACGATAATATTGAAAATTTTTAATGTTTTATTTTGTACGAAAATCCGAATGTTTTATCGGTTTTTTTATGTGAACAAACACCAGATCTTTTTAAAAATAACCTTTAGACTAAAAGTAAATGTGTGCGGTCGTGGGACCCTCGTCAGGAACGAAGTTCAGCACGCATTTTCTTCAATTCTTTTACCAGCTTTAACGGCAACATACACACAATTTTAATCTTTCAATTGCCGTTTATTATTATTTCGATTCTTATACAAATATTTACTGTTTCCACACGTTTAATGTTATTATAATAAAGGTGTAGAATTAATTATATAACATCAAAGCTAAGATAAACACAGTTAAATGCCCATTCATTGTAAATACATTCAATAAACATAAAGTGTTGGTTCATAAGTCTAGGCCTAACCTAAAGTTATTGTGCGTACGTTTAACATACATACAATAATTTTAGGTTATGCCTAGGCTTAAAATTACTTCCTTGGCTTTACCTAAAATTGAATGTATTTACATGCATTGCCATAGCAACCAATTTGATAACGCTTTTTCGTTACGCGTATTTTCTATTTGCAATTGCCATAGCAACCAGTTAATAAAACTTTTTTTCGTTTCGCGTTACATTTTCTATTTGTTAACTCCTACCGCAACCCGCGTTAAGGAACTTCGTTCCACAAAAACAATGTAATTATTTTGTCTCAACATTATTATCTTTATGATCACTTTTTGTTATCGTTATGCGTGTGTATTGCTTGCACATTTTCTCCAGGTTAGTAGGCTACTAAATTTGTTCGAACAAAAACTATGACAACTGTTTAAAATAATTCGACCACGCAGCTGGACCGCTGACGTGAGTTGGGCAAATTTCCAAAATTAAGTTTATATGCCTATGTTTTATAGTTTCAACTAACAATTTGGGAAATAGGTCTACTCACGAAGGCGTTGAACAGCTGTCTGTGTGTACGCAATATATTAGTAGAATTTGTTTGCGCCTAGTGGCCTCGCGAGTTTGCACCACTTGGCTTCGAACCGGGTACTTTTATTTTATTTTACGTTTTGATCGATTTTGGAGGAACCAAGCGAGCTATAAGGTCGCGTAAAAAACAAAATGTACAGAATAACATCCTACATTTATATTTTTAGAAAAAACTTTAAAAAAATGTCATTCTCGTAGTAAAATACTCAAAAAATAGTTACTTCCGGTCAAAAAACGTACTTCCTGTTGCTGGATTTTTTTTGGCTAACGGACTCGTTCGAGCGACATAGACAACCAACATGTGTACCAAATCGGACTTAAAATGCTGCCGTTAAGAGTGCGAACATATAATACAGGGTGTATCAGGAAGAAACGGAAAGAATTGCAGGACGTGTTCTACTGGTGAAAATAATGAAAAAAGTTCATATAAACATAGGTCCGCAAACGCTTCGTTTTCCAGATATCCGCCATTTTGTTTTTTGTACAAAA
>JAGFPH010003136.1:63454-82141 GCA_018207615.1 Philaenus spumarius | reverse complement strand
TTTTGTACAAAAAACAAAATGGCGGATATCTGGAAAACGAAGCGTTTTCGGACCTATGTTTATATGAACTTTTTTCATTATTTTCACCAGTAGAACACGTCCTGCAATTCTTTCCGTTTCTTCCTGATACACCCTGTATATAAGATTTTTAATGACACTCCAAAACTTGTTCTGGAGACCATGATCGGTGCTCATTTGCTACTCCCGACCTTGGGTCTTACCATAAGGGCCACTGAAATAGCTTATTTTTCCTATGGAAATTCGCTAAAAAATGTACCTTACATATTCTTTAACATTAAGTAAATTGTGTTTTTTTAGCTCAAATAGAATTTTGCCTGTTAAATCGTTCTACTTGCTGAACTGAGCGTATGGGGTTTACAGCCCTAAATAAAGACAAACATTAGCCCCATGTCGCTCGTTTACGTGCCGAGTGCGTCCGTGCCGGGTGCGACCCAGCAAACATCGTGGCTGTAGCGACCCAGCTAGCAGCTTACAGTGTCCCATGCGACCCATTGTTCGAGAGCATTTTAACCTAATTTACTCCTAGTTTATCAACCCTCTGCACGTTTAAGAAACATGTACAGTCTGCCAGAGCCCCATATCAGCCTATAGATCTATCTATTAGCATATCTCTAGTTGCCAGCTGCTACCACGACCAGGTTTGGGGTTGGACTTTAAGCAACCATATTTTTTTGCTTTTTATTTATTTTTTACTTAAAAAAAATCAGCTGTACGGCTTGGTCATTTCTTAAAATGGCTATATATACAATTGTTTGTAACCTAACCTAACATAGATGTGATGGGTCGCTAGTGGCACTATGACAAATTGGTGGGTCGCATCCGGGACGACACCTGTCGCTACAACCGGAAGAATGCTTATTTTTGTACAGACTTTTATTAGACATCCATGAAAAAAGCCCCACGTCCTCTTATGTGCTTTGCCCCTCAGAGCTTGGACCAATCACTCTTTAGTAAATTCTTTAGCGAATTAGATATTGTTTCGTTTCTCTTCACCTTGCAACGCATTTTGTTTCAAGAACGTTCTTTCAAATTTTATATTAAGGGTGTAGACACATTTTAAACATGTCAAATTTTCTTTTAATATTACTAATTTACCTTATCTTCTGTGGTTCTTGAAATTGTATAAATACAGAAAAATGTTCCAAACAAAAGCTTCAGTACGCGTTGTAAGCTTTGAACTTGTGGGTAATTGTGCCGCAGAACGTGACCATGTGAAGTAGGATGTTTCAAACACCGAAAGTAAACATTTATATTTAAATAATTCGACCACGCAGCTGAACCGTTGACGAAAGTTTAGCGTATTTCCAAAATTAAATTTATATGTACTAGCTGACCCTTGCGAAGCATTCGCATTCTAACTTACTTAAATCCCATTAAATTAAAGTACACACCGTATATTTAGTATCGTATAGTGTGTATACTTGCAGAAAGTAAACAATAACAAATAGGGCACCACAATGCTGTTTATAACCACGCTTGCAATTAATAAAAAATAGCAATGCAGTGGCGTAACGGCAGCTCTCCAGCTGGGTATTGCAATCATCAGTGTTGCCAACGCCAGGATAATATCCCTACAACTTACTTGAACTTACATCACTGTTACTTTCGGATTCTTTATTTCTTTTTTTTTGTATTTTTTCGTATAATTGTATTTTGTATATTTTTCCGGTGTAGCTGTTAAGGAAAGCTTTAAAATGATGCCTCATTCATGTAATTTGATGATGTATTAAGGAAGTTATGGCGTACCGACAAAAAAATGGCCTTGAGAAATAATATATGTGATTAGAATTTCAACCAACAGTTTGGGAAATTGGTCTACTCACGAAGGCGCTGAATAAATAGATATAATATCCTGTGTGTACAAAATACATTAGTATAACTGGTTTGGACCTAAGCCTCCTGCTTCGACGCACGCGCTGTTTCGTTCCACTATAGCATCGGAAAAACTCGCTTTGGGAGTTTCCACCTCGACCTTGCGGACTCGGTTTATGAACCGCTTCGTTTTGCTCGCAGCGTATAAATTCGGCCGTTGGGTCTCGGACCAGAAGATGTAAAATCCTCCACGTGGATTTAAACCGGGTACTTGTATGGTATTTTACGTTTTGACCGATTTTGGGGGAACCAAGCGAATTATAAGGTCGTGTAAAAAACAAAGTGTGCAGAATAATATCCTACATTTATTTTTCTAGAAAAAACATTAAACAATCTAAACATTCTTGTACGAAAAATCTAAAAAATCAGTTACTTCCTGTGAAAAAAACGTACTTCCGGTTGTTGGATATTTTTGGCTAACGATCTCGTCCGACTCAGACAACCAACCAGTGTATCAAATTTGGACCAAATTGGACTTAAAATGCGGCTGTTAAAGTGTGAACACATATATACATATCAAATTTTTAATTACACCCCAAAACGTGTTCTGGTTACCATGATCGGTGCTCACTTTAGGTCTCACCATAAGGGCCAATGTAACAGCTCATCTTTCCTTGGAAATTCGCTAATAATCAATAATCAACATTACAAAAAAAAAAATTATATTACAGTAGCAACAAAAAGAAACAATATAATATAAACAAAAGATGTTCTACTTATAATACAGTAAGCCTTTCGTTTGCTTTTACCTAATCTAAAATAAACGGTACCAGGAACTGGCACATACCTTCTCACAAACATATTTAAATTATTAAACAGATTCACTGTGACTTCATAATAATTGTAGTTGGGATAGGAGAGGTGATTTGTAGGAGATTAACTAATAAATATTATTATTATTATTATCTAGAGAGAAAACTATTCGATCGATTTCGAACAAATTTGCACCAAATACGTCAATTATGTCTGTATGGATGCACGAAAAAAGGTTTGAAATTTTTTGAAAAACAACCCCCTTTATGGCCAAAAAATCCCCAAAAATGAGTTATTATTATTATTAGCTAAACGAGAATTTTTAGAAAGATGCTGTTTTTGCATATGGTAGGGTATAAATGAGCCAAATTTTATGAAAATAGTTAGAGCCGTTTTTTATAAATAACTGATTTTTTGGGTTTTTTTTTGCCAAAACTGTGGTTGTTTTTCAAAATTTTTCAAAAACGTTTTTCGTACATCTATACAGGCTTACTTGACATATCTGGTGCAAATTTGGTTTAAATCAATCGAATAGTTTTCGCTCTAGCTTTGTATACATACAGACATACATACTGACATACATACATACATCCATACAGACAGACGGACATACAGACAGACATTTTGTAAATACAACTTTTTTGGACTCAGGGGGTCCCAAAACGGATATTTCCACAAAAATCTCAACATCGATTTTTTTTGCGATCACTATACTTTCTCTATACTACAGTATAGTGAGAAAGTAAAAACCGTTAGTTGTAAAGAATGATTACCTCAATCTAAATTTGTCAAATTGGTTGGAAATAAACGTGTTTTGGTTCATTGTATTCCTAACGTAAAATTATGTTAAGTTTCTTAAATCAGCAGTTTTATATGTAATATGTAACAACTATATTTTTGAATTGAACTATAATACAGTAAGCATTATTCGTTGATTTTTGTTTGTTTTTGCTTTCGGTTTGTTGATCTAACCAAAAAAAGCTGCTGGTTGTGAATGATAATAAACTGATTCTAAATTTGCTAAGTTGGTTGCTATGGTAATGAATGTAAACAAACATGTGCTAAGCTTTCGATCGGAACAGCTGTTTTATCTGTTGTAGGGCTGGGATTGAACCCCCAAATTGTCACAATTTTTATGCTTTAAAATACAAATTTTGCAAAATTATTTTTTAGCTTGTGTCTATGACCCCATAGGAATTACGTTTAAATTTTCGTATTCGTATCTTAAGTAGCTTTTGTTCCACGTTCATTCTGCCAGTCGGTCAGGACAAATGCGCTTATATACATAAAGAAACAATTTCTGAGAATCCCAAAGTTAGGATCTGTTTGTGATGAATAACACAAAAATTAACACAGATATGAGTCACATAGATACGCTCGGAATAAAGGAAAACCAGCGACCAGATTCCACCAGTCTTAGTCACAATATGGCTTCCACAATTACATATAGGCTTATAAAAAACCACATCACCGTGAAATACATATCTTACACTCTTAACTTCAACTCAACCTAACACAGTAAACTAAAACAAGTTCAAGGACGTCGCTAATGGGGGGAGGGGGAAGGGGCGTCAACCTCAAATAATTTGAAAATTCAAATAGTTGGGAAATTTGAAGTTTTGAAAAAAGTTGATATTGGGATTAAATTACTCGCAAAAAACTTAAAAACTCCAATTTTCGTTCTTAATCACCGACATTCACAGATAACAAGTAAGTTATAATTTCCAATCCAAAAATATTGGGAAAATCTAAATATTTCTGCACCAAATATTTCTGCATAGTCTTCTTTTAAATAATGATGTTCTGGGAAATTTAGTTCCCAACCCTTGTTATTGTGGCAACACTGACTGTCACTGACTCGCCATGCACTGCGCCACGCCGCCAGACCAGTGTTGCCAGATAGGAGTTTTTTCTTCAAAATGGGGAAATTTTTAAGCTTGCCGGAAATATTGCGGAAAAGTATGGTGGGTTTTTTCAATAATGTGTGAACATGTTGAAATACTTGTAAAAACGTTTTAAGTACTCAATACAGCACTTGCAGTGTTAAAATCTTAGAGAAATCGGGTTTTCATAAAAATTCCAAGGGTGTGACTCCAGGGCCTCATTTCCACTGGGACTTATTGCACACAACGTAACCCAGAGCCCCCTTCAAATTTTAGACTCCCAACCCCAATAATTTGTTGTAGCAAAGTCCCTGAACAAGTTCCACTTTACAGGAATCTATATACAGGGTGTCCAGCTTCGGCTGTCTGAAACTTTTCCAGGTTATTCAGCAGGCCAAAATAAACAAAAATTGTCATATAAACATGTGGCCTATCTCGCCCCGTTTTCTGTCTGTCCGTCCGTATGTGATTTTCACAAAAGTGGTGATATTTCAGAAACGGGTAAAGATAAAATACTGAAAATTTGTTTGAATGTTGATCTCATTACGACACATTTAAGATTAAAAATATGTTCTCTTGTAATTAACCGTTTCAAAATGGTGGCTGTTAAAAAATTTCGAATGTAAATATCTCGAAAACTATAAGTTATACAAAACAATGTCACGAATGCAAATTTGTAGGAAATTTCAAGCCAAGTATAACGATATAACGTTTTAAAAAATTGAGTCATCAATAACAGAGAAAACTTAAATTTAGAAGTTGAAAGTAGGGTTGTATGGTTGTGGAATATGGCCATATTCACTAAATAGTAATAAACAGCTGATACATAAACTAACAGCTGATTTAGTAATAAACACAATCTTAAATAACAACATAAGACCATTGTTTGTATTTATTGATCCTTGTGTTGTTTATCGTCAAATTAAAAACTGTGAAAATATTATTGACTATAAACAACACAAGGATCAATACCTATAAACGTTCAGGAAAACAATGGTCTTATGTTGTTATTAACTCACTCATCACGATTTCTCAAAAACTACCGAACGGATTGGAATGAAATCTGGTATGTAGCTTCCTCTAGGGCCATAAGTGTTCACTAAGAAAGGGTATGAAAAATTTCGAAATTTTAGGAGAAGTTTGGGGGGATCAAAGTTACTAAAATCATAATTTCAGATCTTTTATTATTATGACAATAGTGCTTTTATTATTTAAGATCTATTAATATAAAAGCCAAATACCACTCACTGACTGAACACTTAAAAATAATACAATTACGTTAAAAAGACTGAAAAACCAACCACCACGGGCAACGCCGTACGGGTCAGCTAGTGTAATTTATAAAAGCCAAATCCACTGACTCACTGATCACGATTTCTCAAAAACTACTTAACGGATCGGAACGAAATTTGGTATGTAGCTACCTCTAGGGCCATAGGTGCTCTCTAAGAAAGTTTTTTTTTAAAAAAAATCGAAATCTTAGAGGGGGTTTGGGGGTCAAAGTTACTAAATCATGATTTCTCTAAAACTACTGAACGGATTGGAATGCAATTTGGTATGTAGCTTCCTCTAGGGCCATAGGTGTTCTCTAAGAAAGGGGTTTAAAGAATTCGAAATTCGTACAGGGTGACCTAAAACGAAAACATTTAAATTATTTTTTTAAATAAAATTACAAATTAATGATTTTAACAAAGTGTTAAATCCGTTTTATTGGGAGTTACTTCTAGCGAGGTTTCACTCTCCGTTATGAGTGGGTGGAAGGGAAGGTACCGGATTAGACTATATAGGATGTATTCACGGCATTCGTTGAGTGATATTTACCTGAAGAAGGAAGAAGGAGCTGAGAACATTCTCTCGCACGATGTCCAGATTAGTGGTGGGCGGAGGTATTACGTAATTTGTATTTTTCTTCGACTGAAACGAATTACTACTTTATAGACTAGAATAAATGGTTCCGTAGCATAGTATCGAAATCGGATGAGCAGTTTTGAGTTATGTAAGTATACAGGGTGTCCATTTTAACTGAGCCACAATTGGGATCTCAAAAAGTACAAGATGTTCAGAAAACTTTAAATGTACAACGATTTCACCCTTTTTAGTGACAATTCAAAAATTTGCAGCCATTTTCCAATATGGTGGGCCACTTTTGATTTTCTTATTTTGTATGATGACTTCAGATTTAACAAGCTATTTTAAGACGATTTCGTTCTTTATGATTTATTGATACGACAAACCGTTTCAAAGTTAGGGAGGTATAAAGTTTTTAAAACACCATAACTGAGAGCAAGATATTTTGGGAATGGAAACGTTTTGAACCAATGAGAACGCTCTTAACACTAATAAAGCATTTGTTAGACAAACAAATAGCTTTTTTAAAATCAACGAATACGCTTCTCTTATCTAAAAAAAATTATAATCAGAGGAATTAAGTGATAAAACTACAAATTTGTCACACATTAAGTAAATGGTACCAGGAACTGGCACATACTTTCTCACAAACATATTTAAATTATAAACAGATTCACTGTAACCTGTGTAGGTGGGGTAGGAGAGGTGATTTATTAAAGTAGGAGATTAACTAATAAATAATGTTTTGAAAATTTTTGAATAACAACCACCATTATGGCCAAAAAATCCCCAAAATCAGTTATTATTATTATTATTAGCTAAACGAGAATTTTTAGAAAGAAGCGGTTTTTTGCATATGGTAAGGTACATTAAAGGCTACAAATAAGCCAAATTTTATCAAAATCGTTAGTACGTTTTTTATTAAAAAAATAATAACAGATTTTTGGGGTTTTTTTCAATAAAAAGTGGGTTGTTTTTCAAAACCGTTTTTCGTGCATCTATACAGGCCTACTTAATATGTCTATGTCTGGGGCAAATTTGTTTGAAATCGATCAAATAGTTTTCGCTCTAGCTTTGTATACATAGGCCTACAGACAGACATTTTGTAAAAACCACTTTTTTTTACTCAGGGGTCCCAAAACGGATATTTCCACAGAAATCTCAACATAGATTTTTTTGCGATCACGATACTTTCTCACTATACTATAGTATAGTTAGAAAGTAAAATGAAGTTGATAACAGATGTTTAATATCAGCTGATCCACAATCCAGAATACAGTGAAATCCAAAATCATCTTACAACATAGGGGGTTCCATAAAAAGTTTGAAAATTGGCCGCCATTTTAAAATATAAAAACATTAAAAACTGTACTTTAAATTGAGAACTTGTAGCCTAATAAAGAGAGGTTTTTCGTTAAACAACAATTTGAGCAATGAGAATCAACAGCTGATATTGAACTGCTATGTTGTGGCTTTAAAAATTAATAAAAAGTGTATTTGTTGATTTAAAAAAATAATTGTTTATCTAAAAATGCTTTATTAGTTTTAAGAGCGTTTTCATTGGTTCCAAACGTTTCCATACACAAAGTATCTTGCTCTCAGTTATGTCTCTTCAAAATAAGTCGCTCGGATGAGGTCGTTAGCAAACATTTTTTGAGATTCTTCGTACTGGAGTAAACCTTTTTGGTGTTTTATCCAAACAAATAAATAAATGAGTGTATTTTGCAAATTTCTTTTTTTACATGACCTTATAGCCTGTCTGGTCCCCCCAATACCGTTCAAAACGTAAAGTACTGTAAAAGTACCCAGTTCAAATTTCAAAACCATGTGAGGGATTTTACCTTGGGGGCAGCTTCACATCCGAGGCCAAGGGCCGGGATAGAACTGGCGAACGAGTTTGTCGGAGCGAAGCGAAGCATTCTATAATCCGAGGCAACAATTCTATACGCAAACTCGCAAAGCGTAGTCTGTAATCCAAAGCAGCAAGGTATAGATGAAAACGACGTTTGCGAGCGGAACGAGCTGAGGCCGAGGCCGAGTGCACACAAATTCTACTAATATAGTAGGACATATACTAGCTGGCCCAATCCGGCTTTGCACGGATAGACAAATCAAAGTTAAATGTTACTAACAAAAAAATATATATCAATAAATATATTACACTATGTATTTATTATAGTGATTTTTAGTAACTTTGACACCCCAAAACACCCCCTAAAATTTCGAATTTTATGAAACCCTTTCTTAGCCAGCACCTACTGTCCTAGAGGAAGCTACATACCAAATTGCATTCCAATCCGTTTAGTAGTTTTAGAGAAATCGTGATTTGGTAAATTTGACCCCCCCAAACCACCCTAAAATTTCGATTTTTTTTAAACCTTTCTTAGTGAGCACCTATGGCTCTAGAGGAAGCTACATACCAAATTTCGTTCCAGCCGTTCAGTAGTTTTTAAGAAATCGTGATGAGTCAGTGAGTGAGTGAGTGGTGTTTGGCTTATACATATATGTATATATATATATATATATATAGATTCAGCGCCTTCGTGAATATACCAATTTCCCAAATAGTTTCTTGAAACCCTGACACATGTGAATTTAATTTTGGAAATTCGTTCGTCTCGCGTCAGCGTTTCTGCTCCGTGATCGTATTTTGTAGGCCTATTTTTTTAAAACTATTTTTAGACCTAAACTTTCTTTTATTAGCGAATTTCCATATTAAAAATGAGCTATTGCAGTGGCCCTTATGGTAAGACCCAACGTCGGGAGTATCAAATGAGCACCGATCATGGTCCCCAGAACACGTTTTGGGGTGTCATTAAAAATCATATATATATGTTATATATGTGTTCTCACTCTAGCGGCCGAATTTTAAGTCCGATTTGGTTAAAATTTGGTACACATGTTGGATTGTC
Source organism: Philaenus spumarius (assembly GCA_018207615.1). Lineage (NCBI taxonomy): Eukaryota > Metazoa > Arthropoda > Insecta > Hemiptera > Aphrophoridae > Philaenus > Philaenus spumarius. Next base: position 72,852 of record JAGFPH010003136.1, on the reverse strand, counting down.
TACGTCGCTCAAACGAGTTCGTCAGCCAAAAAAATTCAACAACGGGTTTTTTTACCGGAAGTAATTATGTTTTGAGATTTTTCCTACGAGAATGAATTTGTTTTTTAGTTTTTCCTACAAGTATAAATGCAGGATGTTATTCCGCACATTTCGTTTTTCTACGCGCCCTTATAGCTCGCTCGGTTCCCCCAAAATCGATAAAAACGTAAAATACCATAGAAGTACCCGGTTCAAAGCCACGTGGTGGATCCTACCGTGGTGTTGGCGTGCGAAGCACGCAATGCATCGTGTATTGAAGATACTCCCAATACGAGGGTTGGCGTGCGAAGCATGCAATGCTTTGTGTGTTGAAGATACTCCCAATACGGGGATTGGCGTGCGAAGCACGCAATGTTTTGCGTGTTGACACCGGAATGTTGATATTCGGAATGGCGTGCTATTCAGCACCGTCGTGAATAGACCTATTTCCCAAATTGTTGGTTGAAACTCTAAAACCTAGGCCTATAAACTTAATTTTGGAAATTCGCTCAACTCACGTCAGCGGTTCAGCTGCGTGGTCGAATTATTTGTAAATTACAGTATTTTCCCAAGGAACTTCACGTCACCCCTTTTAGATTGATAATCAATACATATACAGTAACTATGCTGATATCACTTACCAGCTCAAATTATGCACTCTGATTTTTCCTCTGCTGTGTTTCACGGCACAGAAAGCAAGGCGCTTACAAAACAATATTTTACCACCTTATAACATTACAAGTTTTCTGAAACAGGCCTCAGGTGTTGTATCACGACTTTAAGTGATGACAACCTGAACAGATGTTGCGACATCAGTGAGTGAGGTCAAGGATTGGAATGAACTCTACGAGTCTGACGCAGGATTTGGAATTTACGCGTCGCGTCGCATGCATTCCGACGGATATCCTAACTAGTTAGCCCCGTGAAAAGTCACGGATGGATTAATTTGATACGCAAAGAAAAAATCATAATTTTTTATTCTTCTTAAAAGTGCAATCAAAGTTCCGAGTCAGAAAGTAGACATGGCTAAAAAAACGAAGCATTAACATTTTACTTAATACCTGTAAAACAAAACAGAAGATCATTTTATAGGCCTACTTAAAAAATGAACTATTTTAAACACAAATAGTTCGAACACGCAGACGTGAATCATTGACGTGAGTTGAGCGAATTAAAGTTCATACGTTTTAGAGATTCAACCAACAATTTGGGAAATTTGTCTACTCTCGAGGGCGCTGATTAGCTGCCTACGTGTATAGATCCCAGAGTGAATGCTGGCACTTGGACTATGGGCTACTAACCATAATAAAAACATCAGTATTCCCGGCGCAGGTAGATAAACCAGTTCCACGTTCAAATTTTATGCGATTATCTCTAGGAAAACGAACGTAAATAATGTAATTAAATTTAAAATTACTTTTGTAAACCTTTCAAGGTTGAGGTGACACCACCAGTTCGTCGAAAGAATGAATCACATTAGAAAGCGGCGTGGGAAAATGTTTTTGTCTCCACTTAAGGCCTTTTCACACCGCGGTCACACTATGCCCCGTGACGTCATGTGAGAGATTTTTCAAAAGATCCGTTTCCATAGTTTTAAACGGTGCAATTCACACCGACCTCGCAGAGCCCCACAGACGCTACAGACGTCGACAGACGAATCTGCGGGATCGCTCCTGTAGCGATCTTTTCAAACATCTGTCGACGTCTGTGGAGTGGCCCGCTACCCCAACACGCGCATGACCACACTCTGTTACAAGTTAACTCGATTCAAGTTACTGTATTGTTGGATTTTTCGTTATTTGTTATGGAGCAGTTAATCGAAGTTGTCAGAACACGTCCAGTGCTGTGGAATGTAGATTTGGAAGAATACAGAGACAGCCGTTTAAAGGACATGGCATGGGGCGAAATAGCAGAGGAACTGCGACAAATAAGTACAATTCTTTTTTGTACTGGTTTAAGCTAAAAAAAACTTTTGCATAGGCAGCAATGTAATATTTATTTGATTTCATAATGGTGTATTATAAACAGTTATTTTCATAATAACCCTCCACAATAGTCCATAATAGTGTGTAGTTTAATAATATTATTAACACCGTGTAAGGTGTTAATATTTATTAAGCTTACATCAATATTAATATTAGCATAAATTTGTATTTTTTCTACTCTTTAATGTAAAATTCAAATTCACCTTAGAACTTCTTCAAGGTTTAAAAACCAAGACTTTAAAAAAACAGGCATGTTTAATACAAACTGGCATTATTTTTATACAGAAATTACTTTAAAAAAATTATATATAAAATAATGTACATCTATATATATAAAAGCGAAATACCACTCACTCACTCACTCACTCACTGACTCACTCATCACGATTTCGCAAAAACTACCTAACGGATTGAAATGAAATTTGGTATGTAGCTTCCCCTAGGGCCATAGGTGCTCAATAAGAAAGGGTTTGAAAAAATTCGAAATTTTAGGAGGGATTTGGGGGATAAAAGTTATTAAAAAACGATTTCTTCAAAACTACCGAGCGGATTGAAATTAAATTTGGTATGTAGCTTCCTCTAGGGCCATAAGTGTTCACTAAAAAAGGGTTTAAAAAAATTCGAACTTTTAGGGGGGGGGGGTTGGTCGGATCAAAGTTATTAAATCACGATTTCTTCAAAACTACCGAACGGATTGGAATGAAATGTGGTATGTAGCTTCCTCTAGGGCCATAGGTGCTCACTAAGAAAGGGTATGAACAATTTCGAAATTTTAGGGGGAGTTTGGGGGGAACAAAGTTACTAAAATCATAATTTCAGATCTTTTATTATTATGACAATAGTGATTTTATTATTTAAGATCTATGTATATATATAAGCCAAATACCACTCACTGAATGAACACTTAAAAAGAATACAATTACGTTAAAAAGACTGAAAATACCAACCACCACGAGCAACGCCGTACGGGTCAGCTAGTAGATAATATAAAAAAATCATGATACACACAGGGATATATATAGTGTAAACAGTAGAACAGCAACTGAACTGACTTGATAAGAGCTGAAACGAAGTCCCATTACTGACAGACGTCTGTGGCTGTGTGAATTGCACGTCTATCACGTGATATAGTGTGACCGCGGTGTGAAAAGGCCTTTACGTCCTTTCCTCACACCCGTCGCCCATCACGCTCGGGCAAGGTAAAGTACCAGCATTCGCGCCGATATCTGTAGGAAAGGTATTATAGAATTTGTTTCCACTTCAGACTCCAGCTCCGTCTCCAGTTCGTAACGGAAAAACTAGCTTTGCGAGCTTGCACCTCGACCTTGCGGTCTCGGAGGTTGGTCTGCTACGCTTTGCTCGCAGCGTACAAAGATTTTAACAAACAATGTCAAGACTCCTTTTTTGTAGTTCCTTTAATTCCCTATTGGATAGTGTAAATAACAAAACAACCGGATGAAGGGCAATAGTTAACTTAAAGATAATAACACCATACGAAACCACAAAAGGTGCCGCGTTGAACAAACCAACTATTACACATAACTTAACTATTACCCTTCATCAGATTGTTTTGACAGTTACACTGTCCAATAGGGAATTAAAAGGGCTACAAATCAGGTGTATCGAAATTTTTTGTTAAAACGTACGGTTTTTGAGTAATTCAGGTTTCAAACAGTCGCCATTTTGAAACGCATAATTGGATATAATCGCTCGTTTTTATTAAGATAGATCATTGTTAGGTTAAACTTCGTGCCAAGTTTGAACTCAATCAGTCAAACATTTCTCTAGATATGAATTATTTTGTAAAAAAAACAAATGGCGGATATCTGGAAAACGAAGCATTTTCAAACCTATGTTTACAGGAAATTTTTTCTTTATTTTCACTAGTAGAATGCGTCCTGAAAGTTTTCCGTTTCTTTCTGTATAAGATTTTTAAATTTTATTTTTTTGTGCCACGATGGCCGTGGTTGTTAAGGCGTGAAAGCTTTATCAATCGTCTTGGCAACCATCAATGGAAACGTTCCGGGTTCAATTCCCATTGACCCCGAATAATTTTCTAAATGGTTTCTTAACAGACATCATTGGCTGTGGTTCGGATTCCACGTAAAACTGTACTTCCCGTCTTCATTAGCCTTAAAGTGCAAAACAGCAGGACGTTAAAAAAATAAAAATTCTGTATATATATTTTATAAATATAAGTCATAATATTTAAACAAACCAACTTCACAAGGAATTATAATGATTGAAGTTGAGTATAATCTATTCTGGGTTTTGTTTAAGTATTACAGATGATGGGTGAAATCAGCTGTTATATTATACAGGGTGTCCGTAAAACTCGTAGCGGGCTATACAGGATCGGATTGTATTAATTGAAGTAAATAAAAAATGTCCAGTAACAGTTTTTTGAATTCGGCTTAGTTTAGTCGCAATCCGCCATTTGTTTTTTTTACCGATCTTGTATATACGCTACTGTTTTTAGGGACACCTGTATGCTACTGACGTATGTAAGTATGTACACTCTTTTCTTTAGGAGTTGATTAATAATGGCATATTTTATATGTTACTACCTGGCCCGATCCGGCTTTGCACGGATAGACAAATAAAAGTTAAATATATATTAAAAAAAATATATTATATCAATAAAATATATTACACTACGTATTTCTTATGGAGATTTTTACTAACTTTGCCCCATCCAAACCTCCCCTAAAATTTCGAAGTTTTTAAAAACCTGTTTTAGTGAGCACCTATGGCCCTAGAGGAAGCTACATATCAAATTCCATTCCAATCCGTTCAGTAGTTTTCGAGAAATCATGATTTAGTAACTTTGACCCCCAAACCCCCCTAAGATTTCAAATTTTTTGAAACCCTTTCTTATCAGCACCTACGTCCCTAGAGAAAGCTACATACCAAATTTCATTCCAATCCGTTCAGTATTTTTAGAGAAATCGTGATCAGTGAGTCAGTGGATTTGGCTTTTATATAAATAGATACGAAGATGTTCGATTGTTTCCGAAGGTAAACGAATGGGTATCTCTTCTTTAAATTTGTGTGAATGCATACACGATCTAACAGTAACAGGTTGTATTTATATTCATTTTATAACCTCTAATCAAATCTTACTATAGCCTACATTGTTCTATAACTCATACTTGAATAAAAAAACAACTTCAGAAGAGATTCATTATGTTATTGATTGAAGTTGTAAACATAACCCCAAAGTATAATTTTGCTTTCAATAGTGGTGCGCAGTCTCATAAGTTTGTCGTCGTTTTAATATAAAGAACCGGTTAACCACTAATATACCGGTTACTAAGAGCTCTTATGCAAGGTCCTATACACTCTTACTTTCAATCCGTAACCTTGAAATCTTCCTGATGTAACAGCCTCCTCTTCTTGTAGGCCTACGTCTGGAAACCGGAATCGTGTGAAGAAGTGTTATGCCATTACATAAACATTATCACACATTTATCAAATACCTTATTATTCAACGCCTTTCTATTATGAAACGGATCCGTAAACTGGTTTGAAAGAGCGGTTTGTGCGATAGATTTTGATGAAAATCTTTACACGCGACTTTCCCTAGATACGATTCGTTTCCTTGCGATAAACTAATTGTCCGCAAAGCGAGTTCTGCGATTTTTTCTTAAGCGGATGTTACACTGAAAATGACCAACAATTACAAGATTTTCGAAACTACTTTTTGTTGCTAATTTTGTTCAACATGTCTTCCTGCTCAAGAAAAATACAATAGGCCTACATTATTGTAGGTAATCACAGAAAACAAATTTCAGCCAGAATTATTACCGAATTTCCATAGAAAAGATGTTCTATTGCAGCGACCCTTATGGTGAGACCTAAGGTCGGTAGTAGTAAATGAGCACTGATCATGGCCCCCAGAACACGTTTTGGGGTGTCATTAGAAATTATATACGTATATATCGTGTATGGAATGACTTAAGTTAAAATATCTGTAACTAAATATTACACATACTAAATATTTTATAAAAATGCTAATAAAGAAGCTAGTATGTATAGTATATAATATAATATATTTATATATATTATGTGTTTATGTATATATATGTCCACACTCTAACGGCCGTACTTTAAGTCCGATTTGGTCCAAATTGGTACACATGTTGGTTGTCTACGTCGCTCGGACGAGTTCGTTAGTAAAAATCCAACAACCGGAGGTAACTGTTTTTTAGATTATTTGTGCCAGAATGAAACTTGTTTGTACTTTATATATGTACAAAAATAAATGTAGAATATTATTCTGCACATTTGTTACTTTCTCACTATACTATAGTATAGAGAAAGTATAGTGATCGCAAAAAAAAATCGATTTTGAGATTTTTGTGGAAATATCCGTTTTGGGACCCCCTGAGTTCAAAAAAGTTGTTTTTACAAAATGTCGGTCTGTATATCTGTATGACTCTGATGTCTGTCTGTATGTCTGTATGTATACAAAGCTAGAGAGAATACTATTCTATCGATTTCGAACAAAATGTGCACCAAACATGTCAATTAGGCCTGTCTAGATGCACTAAAAAGGTTTTAAAAAATGTTGAAAAACAACCCCCTTTTTGGCCAAAATATCCCCAAAAAATCAGTTATCATTTTTTTATAAAAAACGGCTCTAACGATTTTGATAAAATTTGGCTTATTTGTAGCCCTTAATGTACCCTACCATATGCAAAAAACCGTATCTTTCTAAACATTCTCCTTTAGCTAATAATAATAACTGATTTTCAGGTGTTTTTGGCTGAAAAGGAGGTTGTTTTTCAAAAAATTTCAAAACCTTTTTTCTTGCATCCATACAGGCCTAATTGACGTGTTTGGTGCAAATTTGTTCGAAATCGATCGAATAGTTTTCTCTCTAGATAATAATAGGCCTAATATTTATTAGTTAATCTGCTACTTTAATATCACCTCTCCTACCCTTCCTACAATTATGAAGTCACAGTGAATCTGTTTGATAATTTAAATATGTTTGTGAGAAAGTATGTGATAGTTCCTGGTGCCGTTTATTTTTTACGCGACCGTATAGCTCGCTTGGTTCCCACAAAATCGATTAAAATACCATAAAAGAACCCGATCCAAATCCATCTGGAGGATTTTACCGTGTGGGCATCTGATCCGAGGCCGACGGCCGAGTTTGTACGCTGCGAGCGAAGCGAAGCAGTATATAAACCGAGACCGCAAGGACGAGGTGCAAACTACTAAAGCGAGTTTTTCCGCTGCGAGAAAAACATTGGATTTTTTCCCAATGTTAAATCTCCATAAGAAAAGTTTATTTTCCATTTTTGACCCAATTGACATAAATATTTTCAAAATACAATTAAAACCTGCACATAAAAGACCGCTAACCTTTGTTTTGGTACAACCCGCATGTAAATCGGTCCAGTAGATCGGTCAGGATCGCTGTCATTAGTTTTGCAAAAGTTTTTTAGTATATAAGAAGATTATATTTATTTAAAGAAAGATAAAAATATTATATTTTAATTGCCTTTTATTTCATATTGATAGATCAAATGATTTAGAAGTTATTAATATTATAGGCTATATTATTGATTAAAGTTGTAAACATAACCCCAAAGTATAATCTACGCTAGGTTTTGTTTGCGTATTACAGATGATGGGTGAAATCAGCTGTTATATTATTAAGTTAAAGGAATATTTATTTATTCTTTAAATTTGTTACTGCACGTACGTACACTCGCTTTTATAGGAGTTATTAATGAACTATTTCGCACCATACGTAACGTCAGCTGGTAGTTTATAAAACAGCTGATGATTTAAACAAACTTAATTGTTGAATTGTAATTGTTTCTACTTGACCCGGTTAGCGTGGCCTTAACACGGAGTCCGTTAATTCTTAGAAAACACTTTGAATTAAAAGAAATAATAGAATTAGTGAATCCGGTAATGTCCTAGCACCTGCATAGAGGATGTCCTGTCGGTAGATAATAATTTCAAACCGTGTTGTAAGAATAATGTTATATAACATTGGCCGTTATGAATGAACTAATGAAAGGATTATCGGATGAATACTATGCCTTGCCGTTAGACGTAATTCAAACACGATATCAGATTCGAGTTTCCTGCCCTGAAAAGGCATAGTGAGTTTCGTCCAATCAAGCCATGTTTCACATTTAAGGAACACACCCTTGCTCCAAAACTTTATTACTTCAAAATGTCGACCGTTTAAAACGTTTAAAGTCTAATGTCTCTGAAACTGTAAAATTTACGGTAATTTTGTAAGAGACTAAATATATATATATTTTTAGTGTAAAAATCTATACCCAGAAAAATAATTAAGTTATCGTTAAAAACCTAACACTGAAAATGGATAATTGTCACGTACATACTAAACATTATGACAGATCTACTAGTTACGTCTTATTAGCGAATTTCCGTAGGAAAGATAATCTATTTGACTCTTATGGTGAGAACTTCAGTCGGAAGTAGTCAATGATCACCGATCATAGTCCATAAATCTTACAATTATTATACATCTATTTATTTAGTTACTATACAGTAACATTGCAAAATGAATTTGTAATTATATTTATTTTACTCTTAGCCTACGTTCACTGTTACATTTATTCTGATTTTTTAGTTTCTTTGTTTTTTTGCACACGTTTGAAATCACTTGTAGAACTACTGTAGTTATGTGTGTTCTACAAGTGATATATATAATAGTGAAATATTATAGCACTGATTGTGACAGTGCTAATTAAAATAAAATATCAATAACCATTTTTAACTAGTCAAATTTATGATTTTGTAACCTACTGGCTGTAAAACCGCTCAGAATTGTCACAATTGCACCGTGTTTGGACTTATTTTGCCAGGAATAATATATAGAGTTCAGTAATTAGAGTAAAAATTAAATAAAGTTAACGGTTAGAAAAATGTGATTTTGTAGCCCAAAGGTTAGTTGGTGAACCAACTTTGTAATAAACTTTTCCTTTTTTTTGTTATCAAAATAATTTTATTATTTATTTTATTTCAATAATTGTAACTTTTAATTTTAATTTTATTATTAATAGGTCACTTTAATAGCATTTTCTAAATTTCATGAATTGTTACGTGTCAGTTCCAATACATTTCAAATCAAAAATGATGTAAGGACAATTTATTCTCTTAAATTTTTAATTAATATCTTTTAAACAAATTACTAAATAAATAACAGAGGTTTTTTAATGTATTTTGGTATTTGTTCAATAAAATTTTGATCAAACATGTATACCAATTATTTCTTTGAAAACCAAAATTTCAATCAGCCGCCATTTTGGATACAAGTATCGTAGAAATTTTTTATTTATGCCGTTTTTCTCGTTTCAAAGAGACCTTTAAGATGATGTATCACACAATGGGTGTTCCCAT
>JAGFPH010003136.1:42402-63444 GCA_018207615.1 Philaenus spumarius | reverse complement strand
TTCAAAGAGACCTTTAAGATGATGTATCACACAATGGGTGTTCCCATTTAAACTATTTGAGTTACAACCCCTTCGAAACCAAAATTTCAATCAGCCGCCATTTTGGATACAAGTAACGTAGAAAATTTTTATTTATGCCGTTTTTCTCGTTATAAGGAGACCTTTAAGATGACGTATCACACAATGGGTGTTCCCATTTAAACTATTTGAGTTACAACACTTTGGCCACTCCCTGAGAAGGGGTTGAAATTCAGTTGTCTGTCAAAAGGTAGAGTATTTGACCAATAACTTATCCTGAAAGTTACAGTATTACATCTATAACAGTTTCTAATTTATTTAGGTGTTCCCATACATATGGACCACCCTGTATATATGTATATATGTGTTCGCACTCTAGCGGCCGTATTTTAAGTCCGATTTGGTTCAAATTTGGTATACATGTAGGTTGTCTACGTCACTCGGACGAGTTCGTTAGCCGAAAAAAATCCAACAATCGGAAGCACGTTTTTTGACAGGAAGCAACTATTTTTTGAGATTTACCTACGAGCATGAATTGGTTTTTGAGCTTTTTCTACAAACATAAATGTAGGATGTTATTCTGCACATTTCGCTTTTTTACGCGACCTTATAACTCGCTCGCTTCCCCCAGAATCGATCAAAAAGTAAAATACAATAAAGTGCCCAGCTCAAATCCATGTGGTGGATCCCACCGTGAGGTTGGCGTGCGAAGCGCGCATTGTTTTTTTGTGTTGAAGATACTGCCAATATTCGGAATGGCGTGCGAAGCCATTTTCTATAAACTTAATTTTGGAAATTTGCTCAACTCACGTCAGCGGTTCAGAATTATTTCTCAGTATCAATAACTAGTGCTAAAAATCAATATTTAAAATTTTTTTAAACTTGTTTTCAAACAAAAGTACACTTTTTGGAAGACTCAATCATTTTCGTTGCAAAACTGCTACGTCTGTGTTCTGTTATTTATAAAAACTTCTCGAAGTGACGGCCTTTTACTTATATCAATATTATCCTTATATTTATAAAACCATAGCCAACCCTACGAGTTGTTCAGAGCTTGAAGTTATCAGATCAACTAATTATTCTAGGAATGTCTGGTTTGTACATGGGTCCGTCACGCATGGCACGACAGTTCGTCGTCTTGTGCGTAACGAAAGCCACTCGGTTTATATAAGTAACGCGCACTTTGCGACAGTCTTAGATCCAGGCAGTGACGGATGTTTGCATATCCATACTTACAGACGTAGTCTATTTGCAACGCTTAAGGGTCAGCTGTAGTAGCGGCCAACTTGGATTTTGATCCCATAAGAGCAATGTTAAATTTCAAACTATTTATTTCGTTTATTTTTTATCATAAAATTGTTTGCAAGGTCTCATTTTAAGCACAGTCACAATACGCATCCGTTTTGCAATTTAGTTTTTGAAGTGATAACTTCTATTGGCCCGTTGGGCACTTTCGACTTGGCTATGTTTTCAAAATCTCGCGTCACGCCAGATTTCTCGCGAGATCTTGCATCACGCCAGATTTCCCGCGAGATCTCGCGTCACGCCAGATTTCTCGCGAGATCTCGCGTCACGCTTTTGTTTAGACACAAGTCAGATCGTGGAGAGGGAATATTATTAATACATTATTTACATTTATTAGCATAGCAATCAAATTAACACATAAGAATTAGTTAATATAATATAACAGCTGATTTCGCCCATCATCTGTAATTCTTAAACAAAACCCAGCGTAGATTATATTTTGGGGTTATGTTTACAACTTCAACCATTAAAATTTCTTGTGATGTTAATTTTCTTATATATTAGTTATACAACTAACTAATGTAGGCTTCTATAACTATAAGTTATATGGGCTTCTACACGTTATAAGATTTGCTTTGGGGTTATAAACTGTATATAAAACTAACCTTTGATCATCAATATATTCGTTTATACAAATTTAAAGAAGGATACCTACTGTTTAACTTCGCAAACATTCGTACATCTTTGTATAACATATTTGATTATTAATTTCTTTACTGTAATATTAACAACTTCTAAATCATTTGATCTATCAATATGAAATAAAAGGTAACTACAAGATAATATTTTTACCTTTCTTTAAATATATAATAACGGATATAAATAAACAATTTGAACAAATAGGCCTACAGTTTTATAATCCTTATAATTGTACACATTTACCGAGTTAAAAATCCCCGTAGTCATAGAAGTTATCACTTCCAACGTGTGGTCTTAAGCACACCCAGTTATTTTTTTTTTAAATGCTTTTGATTTGTTAGGTAATTGACATTTTGTAAGTATAAAGTTTGAATATTTTTCCTAACGCAATAAAAAATAATAATAATGAAAAATAATTTGCAAGCGGGATCCGAAATTTTATAAAGAATTTTCAGTTTTTTTTCAACACTCAATTACAAAAGATAGACTTATAAAATGGTTTGAAATGAGGCAATGTCAAAGCGTTCAGCTGCAAGAAATTGCACTGTTTAGATAGGGATATAGGGAGAAGCGCTTTCGTTTCCGGTTACTTTCTCGTTTACTGGAGCAGACCCTTAAGGCCATTTCACACCGGCGTAAGTGGTGTTTTAAGATGGAAAGTTTTACGACTTTTTGGCAAAAACACGCGAATTCCTCATACTGCGTAGTTTTGCCATCGGTTGGGGGTGGGCGCGAGAGGGGGAGGGGGAGAGAGAGAGATTCCTGTAGAGAAGAGAGACAAAGAGACTCTTCTAGCGATTATAAAAGAAAGCATTCTGCCAGTACAAAAATCATAAGCGATTGTTGGAAAGCTTATGAATGCTTAAGTGTGTACATACTACTTACGTTTCTTCATATTATATAATTAGAATAAAAAAAAACTAGAGGACTTACCTAAACTGTTTAGTCACAGTATTTTGCCGATAACAGTATGATTATAATATTTGTATAATTATAATATTTCGTCGTATTATAATTACGAGAAAGGTGGATGCTCTTTAATAATGGTCGTCAACCCCAAGCGTAGACAACCCTGACAATCGCTCTCTCTCCCTCCCTCACACTCTCTTTCTCCCGCCCCCACCGTTGGCAAATCTCCGCACCAAGAAGTTGCCGACGGCATCCCCCCCATCTACCTGACACCCGTTGGCAAAACTCCGGTTCCCGGTTGAGACATGGATTAACCCTTGAGGAAACAACAATGAGAACCCTCGCCTCGGCAATCAATACATATACTATAAGAAGTGGACCTGACTTACAATCAATATTTACAACAATTTCTTTAATTAATTACATTGAAATCCAGGTTAGTCTTAACCACTCGTTAGACTACATTTAATTTTGTGAAGGTAAGACATAGTTTTCAAACAATAAAACATAATCACAGGTTTCTTGGTATTTTTTCGTTATTCTCTCAATTCTTTCGTCTATCATTATATACTTCCTTTTCCTCTTTTTCCTTCTATGCCTCTTTTTTAAACTCCACTCTCATGTACATGTCGTTGGCAACTTCTGCCTCATTCTTCAAGCATAACCTAACCTAACCTAACCTGCACCTTACCCTACTCAACTGCAAGGGTTGTTTCAAAGGGTCTGATATTACCAACTTAAACAAAATAGTATTTACACCTTATTATATCTCCATGATTGGTGTTTGTCTTGGTTTTTCAAAACTGAAGTTGCTATTTTTATTAACTCCATATGTAGGTTATACTATTTAAATTTCAAAACTGCTTTAAATATTGGATATAAGTCAGTTCCACTACTCGTAAGTTTCATGTAAACAGTAAGAATTTATTTGTTTCTTAAGTCAAATCTTTCTAGTCAACACCGAGGCGTGGGTTCTCCCTTGTTGGCCCTTGTCTCACCCTCGTTAAACATCAACCTGGCGAGCTGTGCGTTTTTCGCTAAATTCTAGTTGTGCGCTTTTTTCGTGACACCGTGGACAAACTCAAGTAGTAGGTTTCTCAGCGGTTCTTTGATTTGTTGTTTGGTGAATCCGAATTTAAAGTCTTGCAACGAAAGTTTGCTGGAGCGTTCCGAGAGATTCGCAAAACAATATTCGTACAGTGTTTTGCCCGTAACACCGAAACTAGGCGTTTTATCGAATAAACCTGCATATAAAAAACTAAAGACAAAATTTACTATAAATTCCATCTGTAGTTTTTCAATGTATGACTAACGGGTGAGGAGCTAGAGCAAGTTGAAAATTTACGAAAATTATAAAGAAAGTAATAATAAGCAGCAATAATATCCTTTCAACAATCAACAATGTAATCAGCTGTTTAATTTTTAACAATGTAATCAGCTGTTTTGTTTTCAACAATGTAATCAGCTGTTTAGTTTTCAACAATGTAACCAGCTGTTTAATTTTCAACAATGTAATCAGTTGTTTAATTTTCTACAATTTAATCAGCTGTTTAGTTTTCAACAATGTAATCATCAGTTTAATATTTAACAATGTAATCAGCTGTTTAATTTACAACAATGTAATAAGCTGTTTAGTTTTCAACAATGTAAGTTTCAGTACCGTTTATTTATTTGGGTGCATACCGTATTTATTTAATAGTTGGCCTCCGGCTCGGTTTTTATATTTCAGCTGAGGTACAGGGTTCAAATACATTTTGAAGTAAGTTGGTTGTACGGTTCGTTTGCGTTAAAGATGAGTAATACCAGTTCAAAATTATGTTTTATCAGAGCGCAGACACTAATACATTCGCTGCGCTTACACGGCGTCGGACTGCGCATTATTTTTTACACGGCGTTGAACTCCGATGTAGGCCTTATAAGGCAGTTCACGTAAACCGAATCGACCTTTGCAACTTTGGGTCAGGTATTTAATTAAATTTATTCGAACGAGTTGGATCAGAGAAGAAAGTGGAAAGTCCGGAAGGGACGTTACTGCGATATAAATCAAGCTTGTAATGATGGGAAAGTCAAAGTGATTATCGGTCTGCAATAACAAAATACTTTATTGTGATTGGCGCTCGCAGGGGATGTAAATAAACCTTTCCATAACGTTTCATCGATTGTGCTAGCATTGATTTCAATAAAAATAATTCGATAAAGCAGCTGAATCGCTGACGTGAGTTGAGCTAATTTAAAAAAAATATTAAGTTTAGAGTTTAATCCAACTATTTGGGAAATTGATCTACTCACGAATTCGCTAAATAGCTGCCTGTGTGTTCGATACATATATATATTAGTAGAATTTGTTTGCACCTAAGCCTCCAGCTTCGGACTCACGCGCTGCTTCGTTGCACTCGCAGCGGAAAAACTCGACCTAGTGGCCTCGGGTTAAGGACTGCTTCGCTTTGCTCGCAGCGTACAAACTCGGTTGTCAGCCTCGGTAAAATCCCATACGTGAATTTGAATCGGGTACTTTTACGGGTACCATACGGGAATCAACTACACGTTAAATGATAGAAAGAAAAAACATCTACGAAACTCTTTATTTTAAATAAGTAGGTCCGGGCCGACACAAACCATACCGAACTTTCTACGCAATAAATTTTTAATTAACATCATTAAATTAGTTATGATGGTCATTAATAAGCACTGGTTCTGAGAAACCAGTCGCCATTGTTAGTGAAATTACTCCTTTGTCTGTGAGTGTACATTCAGTTTACGCAACTCACGGCTGTTAAAATTATTTCATTAAATTAAGTACGTATTAAAATAATAACGGAATTCAATATTATTGCAATGTAATACAGTATTTATAAATATAATCGATCTTGACTACTGAGAAATAAAGAACACAATTCTTACAAAATTACGTTTCTTCGTGAAACGTGTTTCGGTGACTAAGACGTCATCTTCATTTGAGCTTCAAATAAATTATAACAGTTCACTTTACCTTATTAGGTTAGCGAATTTCCTTATGAAAGATGAGCTATTGCAGTGACTCTTATTGTGAGACCTAATGATGGGGAAATAAGCACCTATTATATTCCCCAGAGCATGTTAGGGGTGGTATTGTTTGGTAACCATGTTCTGTAAACTGTTTTTACATAGTCAATTTCAATTGTTCTATTTGAAAAATTCAATTTATAAGTTAATTATCCTGTTTCCACAAGATTTCCGCCAGGGGCAGCACTTGCTGGACAGTCTAAGAAAGTAAAATTCTAATTTTTATCCGCTACTAGATAGCAGCACCTACCGGCCTTCTGTATTACTAATTTTTCCTTCTCTTCTCTGTATATTACAACCTTATTCTATCTTTCGTACCTTCTCTATATAATACCAACCAAAGGGACGTATCTTTCCTACGGGAGAATTAAGATTGTAAAGTGTAGGTTATGTTTCAAGAGAGATGTATATATTATGTACATTTGTATATACACTAGACCCAATCTAGCTGCGCGCGTGGCCTTCAGATCAGGCGGGTGGGCTTGGATCGAGGCGGGGGTACCTTTCTAAAAACATCCGCCGCGCCGTAGTGCTGTGACTCACTCAAGCCATTTCCCTTCGCTTGCCCGATACACTGGTAGAATGTCAGCAGGACGGCTAATACACTGGTTGCCGCGCGCGCAGCTAGCTTGGGCCTACTGTACAGGGTGGGTGAAAAGTCTGAGAACTTCTTAATGTTTCTTAATTGCTCATATATAAGGGCAATTTGAAGTTAGATATCATTGAGGAACCTACTCTATGTGAAAATACTATTTTATTTGGATGCCAAAAATTTGGACTGCCATCTTGGATCCTCCATTTTTAATGAAACTTTTTTAAATAGGAAAGTGGTTATGTGATACACCATTTCAGTGTAGAATGTTAAGAGAAAATCAACGTTGAAAACAGCGCATCCACATTTTAAACCATTCTGAAGATAATTGCATTTATTTACATTGAAACGTATCATTTCATGTAAAAATGAAATTAAAGTACATTAAGCTCACTACCATTGAAGAACCAAGTGTTGCTTCTTCAATGTCGCTACACACACATCAGTTCCGTCACAGTTCAGTCCCGTCGTATGTCAGTCTAGTCTAGTCACAGTCAAGTGCAGTTTTATGCATGTGAATTTGATTAATAATTTTACTATTTATTTATCACTAGCAGGTACCCGTGGCTTCGCACACGGTCCAAAGATCCGCCGCATTAAGGGAAGTATAGCAATAAATGTTTATTGTTTTAGGGGTTGTTTTTACATTTTCACCCCTTAGCAGCACTCTATAAAATGCAAATATGATTTACATAGTATGTACGTATTGTAAGAAATAAATGTACCAATTCCCAGCTCTCTAGCTTAATGGGAGGTATACTACTTAATTTGTATTGTTTTAGGGGTTGTTACATTTTCACCCCTTAGCAGTAGACTAAAAATACAAATATGGTTTACTTTTTATACACAGGGTGTATCAAAAAGGACTTTACAACTTTGGAAACTCATATTGAGTTAATAATTTAACTTAGAGACATGGTTTTGGTGTCAGTTTGTAGCAAAATACATCAAGTTTTTCACCTTATACCTAAAGAGGTTCAATGTGGCTTCCATTGGTGATACGGTACGTATCCCATCTGAGGTTGATTTCTTGCCAAACCCGCTGTAGCATGTCAGGTGTGACTTGTTCAATTACGAGGTAGATCCTACTTCTAAGCTGGGTAAGGGGATCGCACCTAGGCCCATCCATTTACAAGCTACATTTAGGAAATCCCGGGCTTCCGAGAGGTAGTGCAGCAGTGTGCCATCTTGCATAAAGTGTAAATAGTGTTTTTGGTCATCCATGTCAATCTGTGGGATTAAAAGTTTTTCCAGCATTTCTAAGTAAATTATACCGGTGATAGCCTACTGGGAGGATATTTACCATATTCCGTACGGAAATATATTGCACAGTTGTCGCAGACTTCGACTCTTTAATCCAAAACACAAAGCGAGGACACTCGGAACCAGTAAAGACACCCACATTTGCTGCAACTGCCGATAGCGCTTGTGGTGCCGCGATTCTATACTAGCGCACCACATGAGTCAAAACTTGATCTACTTACACCAAAACATGACACCAAAATTAAGTCTGTAAGTCTTATGTATAAAGTTGTAAGAACTTTCAAAGTTGTAAAGTTCTTTTTGATACACCCTATATAATGTTGTAAGAAATAAATGTACAAATTTCCAGCTCTCTAGTCCTAATGGAAGTATAATAAGTTTTAGGGGTTGTACCAACCCTTAAATCTAAATACATTCTAGCCTCATTCCAGGTCATGATCTATATGTATGCCAAATTTCATTCAAATCTATCCAGTAGTTTTTACGTGATTGAGTAACAAACACACACACAGACAGAAACCATTAGAGTTTTATACAATAGTATCTATAGATTAAAAAATATAATACAGTATTTATTTATGATATAAAATGTATTATAAAATTATTACTAAATACAACTATTTATTTTAAAAATTGATTTATAAAAAAATTAAAAATTATTAATAATATTTATTTATTTGTTAATCTATTTAATTTACTATACATTTATTAATAAAAGTTTACTACAACTAGTGGGTTTATAAGGTCAATAACGAAATTATTTGTTAATATTTTGACAAAATACAGAGTTTTTTGTATCTATAATTATTTGTTATTTTCACAATCTAGACCTGTTATTTTTTTATATGGAGCCATGGAGCTTTAACTTAATTGTACTACAGTAAAACAAGTCTGTATTAGTTTAATTAAGTTAACGTATTTAAACAAAATTGAAGCGGTCGTAAAATAAAATACTTTTCCAAAGGGATTGTAAAATAATCGTTGGCCATCTTGATAATTTCCTAATTACTTAGTAAAAGACTGTAAGCTATCGTCAGGCACGTCCGTCGGGTGTCCGAACAATCATGAAATATCGGTGAGAAGAAATCTAAAATATTACTGACGGATGCCTGAAGCTAGACGGACGGACCTGAGCCGGACGAGTGTAGATGGCGCAACAGGAAATCGAACTAAAGCGACCCATACACTACACATGCATTGCACGCCGTGCAAGCACGACGTGCCAAAAAAGGACGAAACCTGCCAGTGTGTGGAGGTCTCCGTGGTAAGCACGCCGTGCAATGCATGGCACGATGGCAATTAAGACGAATTTGATTTTCCGCACGCCGTGCCATCCGCCACCGTGCCAACCTGCTAGTGTGTGGGCCAATCCCGCACCACGTGCTTCTTCACTATGCTATCTTCATAAATCGCACCAATCAACAATAATGCTAACGCTTTATTTTTCGTTAAAACAGGCATCTCAATCACAGTGACAACCGACTTCTAGCACATCACGGAGCAGACTGAATATTCAGTGTGTGGTGCACGGCGCGGCGTGCCAAGCCAAGCACGGCGTGCAATGCATGTGTAGTGTATGGGCCGCTTAAGAACATGTTTGTTTAACTGAGACGTGACTGATACGACTGACCTACGACGGCACTGATGTGTGTGAATCGACCTTTAAACTTCTTACCTTAAAATTAAACATTATCAAACAATCAAATCACAAGGTATTCATTAATTGTACATCAATTTTAACATTAACGAACAAAAATAATAATAACAAATTAAAAATAAAGTACACAGTGCATTGCGTGTTTCGCACGCCAACCCCCTGTAGGAAGTATTTTCAATAAACAGTGCATTGCGTGCTTCGCACGCCAACCCGCGTATTGGGAGTATTTTCAATACACAATGCATTTTGTGCTTCGCACGCCAACCCGCATATTGGGAGTATTTTCAATACACAATGTATTGCGTGCTTCGCACGTCAATCTTCGTATTTGGGAGAATTTTCAACACACTTCGCACGCCAACCCCCTGTTGGGAGTATTTTCAATACACAATGCATTGCGTGCTTCGCACGTCAATCTTCGTATTGGGAGAATTTTCAATACACAGAACATTGCGTGCTTCGCAAGCCAACACCCTGTTGGGAGTATTTTCAATACACAATGAATTGAATGCTTCGCACGCCAACCCGTATATTGGGAGTATTTTCAATACACAATGCATTGCGTGCATATTTTCAACACACAATGCATTGCGTGCTTCGCACGCCAACCCCCGTATTGAAAGTATTTTCAATACACAATACATTGCGTGCTTCGCACGCCAACCCCCTGTAGGAAGTATTTTCAATACACAGTGCATTGCGTGCTTCGCACGCCAACCCCCATATTGGGAGTATTTTCAATACACAGAGCATTGCGTGCTTCGCACGCCAACCCCCGTATTGGGAGTAGTTTCAATACATAGAGCGTTGCGTGCTTCGCACGCCAATTTTAAGCCTATGTGCAATAGCGCGCGTAGACAGAATCTTTATTTTGCAAATCGTTCCCGTCTTATTATTTTTCTGAAATTCTGAAAGCGATTCGGATAGTTGGAGTTCGGATAGTTGGAGTTTTACTGTACTGGACCAAGCGTAAAACATGTGCTTTACATTTCCTGAACACGTCGTAGCGACTGCATGTGTAAAGTACTTTGGATACTTCAGCTCGACCAGAATGTGTTGGGTGTTGCGTAGAGTGGCTACTGTGACATCCGAAGGCCGGCTGCAGGATGCACTGCGCCTCTGGCTGTCGTGCGAGGAGCTTAAGGTCACATAACATAACTTTCCCTTGAACTCTAACGTAGCCTCCTGTCCGCCATAATGTTCACCTTAAGCATCCATACCCTGAAGCCATCGAGCACATGTTGAGAAATCGAGTAAGGGCAGGGTCGGAAAACACTGTAATTTTGGATTAGAGATTTTACACTCCAGAAGAACACTTTTTTGAAGAATATTTGAGCTTAACGATTGAGAAGGAATTAATTAATTTCTCTAACACAAATTCAAACGTTTCATTATTAACAGGTCGTATTCAGTGACCTTTGGGCGGATCTAGACCTTGCGGGGCCCTGTACTATACGATATTTCGGGGCCCTCTTGGTTATGGTGAGGGACTGCCGAGGATTTCTAGGGTATGGAATACACCGTAATAAAAAAGGAGCTCTCCACGAAAAATTTTGAATAATATGAAAATTTTAGGCAAATTGGCAGATTTTCTATACTAACCTATTATAAAGAGGTAAAATTAGTTTGTTTGGATGTAGGGGGTAATCTCTGGAACTACTGAACCGATTGAGAAAATAGTTTTACTGATAAAAAGCTACACTGTCCCTGAGTAACATAGACTATAATTCATTTTGATAAAAACATTCTTATTTGAATATTTGTAAATTTAATCGAAAAAATCTTAAGTTAAACCTAGACTGATGAACCAAAACATGTATTTACCTTTATTACCATAGCAACCAATTGAATAAAATAACAGATAAAACAGCTGTTTGCTCCAATATTTCCATTATTACCTGATTTCACACTTTGAAGCAACTACTTGTATTTCTAAGTTTTAGGTTAGGTTTTTATTAAAGTGTAGCCTCAGTCTTTTTGGTTCTTTTAACCTTTATTAGCGAATTTGCATAGGAAAAATGAGCTATTGCAGTGGCCCTTATGGTAAGACCCAAGGTCGGGAGTAGCAAATGAGCACCGATCATGGTCCCCAGAACACGTTTTGGGGTGTCATTAAAAATCATTTGTATATATGTGTTCGCACTCTAGCGGCCGCATTTTAAGTCCGATTTGGTCCAAATTTGGTACACTTGTCGCTCGGACGAGTTCGTTAGCCAAAAAATCCAGCAAACGGAAGTACGTTTTTTGACCGGAAGTTAGATTTTTACTACGAGAATGAAATTTGTTAAAAGTTTTTTCTAAAAATAGATAAATGTACGATGTTATTCTGCACATTTTGTTTTTTTACGCGACCTCATAGCTCGCTTGGTTCCCCCAAGATCAAAACGTAAAATACCATAAAAGTACCCGGTTCGAAGCCAAGTGGTGCAAACTCGCGAGGCCACTAGGAGCAAACAAATTCTACTAATATATTGCGTACACACAGACAGCTGTTCAACGCCTTCGTGAGTAGACCTATTTCCCAAATTGTTGGTTGAAACACTAAAACATAGGCATATAAACTTAATTTTTTAAATTTGCACAACTCACGTCAGCGGTTCAGCTGTGTGGTCGAATTATTATAACTGCTATTATAAAATAATTTGATTTGAACATTTAACATTATTTACCATCTTAGATTTGAGGTTATTATTTATCCTACACCTTTATTATAAAGAAAACATAACATGATTATGTGTATAGAAGGTTCCAACGGGGTTGGCGTGCGGAGCACTCAGGGGTTTCCCCTAGTAAGCTACTGTATTATTTGCTGGTTTTTACCTGCAGTGGTAAAGTTTGGTAGAATGGTTACCGTGTACAGCTAGTTAACCCATTGCGTTCGTATAATTGATTCGACTTCTTACTTAATGAATACAACAAATATTATCCACGACCTCTTGAATCAGCCTTGGCATCTTCACACTTTACCATTATTTACAATGTATAATGCAACTACGGTTCACACTATGGCCTCGGCGGTCGTAGATTTTTACTAGGCCTAGAGAACTCAATCATGAAACTACTAACTTGTGTACGATCTCTATCACGGAGGCAGTGGGTTTCAAGATCACCGTCGCATTGGTCTCATTTCGCAGAAGGACGTCTTGGAATGAACGAAACTCGTCTCTGTAGATCAAATTGATTGTGATTGTTGATACAAATTTGATTATTGATAATGCAAGCTGGCATGTGATTTATATCCTTAACGTCTGCCCTAGCACTTGATTAGGTTAACGTCCTAAAAGTTTAGGTTATTTGAACAAAAGAGGCTTGTTTCTATGGCGCACCGAGGATTTGGCTGGGGGGGGGGGGGGGCTAATCTTAGATCAGAGTATACAAGGTGTCAAAAAAGTCTGGGTACGGCTTAATATTTCGTATATAAGGAAAGTTTGAAGGTAGATGTGATTGAGGAACCTACTCTATGTAAAAATACTATTTTATTAAGATATCAAAAAATTTATCCGCCATTTTGAATGTAACTTTGTTTTTTTAAATAGGAAGGTGGTCATGTGATACATCATTTCGATGTAGAATGTCAAGAAAAAATCATTAGTGAAATTTGCAGATCCATATTTTTAACCGGTTAAAAATGGCGGCCAAAAATCAACGAAATCGTGTTTTCCGATTTTGCCCCATTTTGCTTTATTATTTTTGTTTTAATATTTATTATTATTCTTTTTTTATTCAGAATTAAATAAGCTTTCAAACGATATGCCACACAACGATATTTAGGAGTATTTAAAATTTTTGAGTTACAGCCATTTTGATTTTTCAAAATCGATTTCGAGTGGGTAAACCAAGTATCGTTGTGTGGCATATCGTTTGAAAGCTTATTTTATTCTGAATCCAAAAAGAATAATAATTAATATTAAAACAAAAATAGTACAGCAAAATGGGGCAAAATCGGAAAACACGATTTCGTTGTTTTTCGCCGCCATTTTTAATCGGTTAAAAATATGGATGTGCAAATTTCACCGTTGGTTTTTTCTTGAAATTATACATCGAAATGATGTATCATATGACCACTTTCCTATTAAAAAAAAAACAAAGTTACACTCAAAATGGCGGATCCAAGATGGTGGATACATTTTTTGATATCTTAATAAAATAGTATTTTTTACATAGAGTAGGTTCCTCAATCACATCTACCTTCAAATTTTCCTTATATACGAAATATTAAGCCGTAGCCAGATTTTTTTGACACCTTGCATATATTCAATGAAATCTAAATGGATTAAAGTTCTTTAATTTATGACAAATTCTGAAACATTACATATTTTTTTTTAAGTGAATGGTGACGGGCTTGAGTCAGATAATAGTGCAATATAAACAAACATTCTTTCCGCAAGATCACCCAGCACTGACCTTGAGTGACGGTCTAGCCAGCACAACAGCGCGCTGCCTTATTAGGGCCATGTTATACGAGCGCTATCAACGCTAGCGAATCTGCGTTAACCGGGCGTTGAGCGCTGCCTACGCGGACTGACGCGATAACGACGTGGCGCTATGAACCCGAACCAATGTCACGCTTTCAACGTCCCCGTATAACTTAGGAATTAACGCCCGTTTTTCAGCGTTATCAGCGCTCGTATACTCATGAACCAGATCGCCGGGACTCAAACATCACTGTTAGAAAATCATGATTGCATAGGGGTTAGGGGTCAAACCCCCCTCCCCCGAAATCCCGAAATTTAGTAGTAAAAATTAAATTATAAAATAGACAACACAACAGAGGATCCAGCAATATATTTTACATCATTGTGCATTGCATGCATACTGATATTTAGATTTACTTGATTAAACTACAACGTACAATACACATGGATGCAGTAGGTTACAGCCTTACTCTCTTGTGAGCTTCATCTGATCTATTAAATCAGAAAACTATAAAGGTTCAACAAAAATACTTTACTCTAAGAAAACACGCAATGCACTGTGTACTGAAAACACTCCCAATATGCGGGTTGGGGTGCGAAGCACGCAATGCATTGTGTATTGAAAATACTCCCAATACGGAGGTTGCGTATTGAAAATACTCCTAATATGGGGATTAACACGCAATGCACTGTGCGTCGGCCGCTTCTCATAGTGTTCAGTGTCAAGCTCACATGTGCGTCCTTATGAGTGAACTTGTTAAAAGGGTTTAAATTCAAATCTCCAGTCCTGACCTGATCCCACCCCCAAAGTTTTCCTGGCTACGGCCTTGATTAGTTTAAAATAAAATCCGCATTACTGAAAATACCTTCTGGGAGGGGTGTTACAGGTTCCGGTCGCCCCCTCCCCCGGTCGATGCGCCACTGGTTTGTTTCACGAAATTATTAATTAAACAAAAATTTACTAAATAACTAGAATATATATAGCTTTTAACCTTTTATGTGAGCTTACATGAATATTACGTCAACTATGATTTTCACATGAATTATGTGTTCTGTACAGATTTTAGTAAGTCGGAAAAACTCCAGGCATAAATATTCTGTATGTATAAATGAAGAAGTTCTGACTGACTGATTCGTTATCAACGTACAGCTGAAACTATGATAACTAGGGCCTTAAAAATGTCAGGGTACCTTCATACCATTTGGTAGAAGTGCACTAAGAAGAATTTTGAATGTAATCATAAATGGTATTTAATACCAATATAACTAATAGTAGGCCTATATACCAGGTGTCTTAAAAGTCCCACCCCCCCTTTAATTTTTGCGTTTGTTAAAACAAACAAATATCCTTTTTGGAGCGATACTAACTTAGCCCAAAGTAAGTATCTTTTGAAGCGATCGAAAATTTTGAGTGTCCCCTAAAAATGGGGGATTTTGGGGGCAACTCAAAATTTTGAAATATTAAGTATGGTCATGTGGGACCTCATTTTAAAGGTCTATTTAAGAGTAGGAAAATTAAATAAATAAAATAAAAATTGAACTACCCAAAACAAAATGGCGGCCCTAAACGTGTTGCAATAAATCGACCTAAAGTTGCTAATATCTCGAAAAGGAAGAGTTTTTAGAAATAATTTCTAGAGACAAAACATGTTTATTTCAAAAACATGTAAGAGTTGACTTAAAATTTACGAAATCGATTTGAAAGAAAATTCTTTTAGGTCAAGCACTTTGAAATAAACATTTTTTGTCTCTTGAATTGTTTTCTAAAAACTCTTCCTTTTCGAGATATTAGAAACTTTATGTCGAGTTATGTCAACACTTTTAGGGCCGCCATTTTGTTTTGGGTGTTCAAATTTTTATTTTCCTTATGTCATTTTCCTAGTCTTAAATATACCTTTAAAATTAGGTATCACATGACCATACTTCCTATTTAAAAATTTTGAGTTGCCCCCAAAATCCTCATTTTTAGGGGACACTCAAAATTTCCGATTGCTTCAAAAGATACTTTGGGCTAAGTTAGTATCGTTCCCCAAAGGATTTTTGTTTGTTTTAACAAACACAAAAGTTACAGGGGGGGGGGGAGTGGGACTTTTAAGACACCTGGTATTTATATGGAAGTAGAAATATACATGGATAATATAATATTTGTTCAATGATTTTTCAAACAGACAGCTGCACGAAGTGCTAAAATCGCCTATCATTCTGGGAATTTAACCTATCAGTTCTAGGGTTTCCCCATACCCCGGGTCTAGCCCCCCATAAAAAATATCATATGGGCACACTTCTTTGTGATATCGTATAAGTAGTTTTAACATTAAATCATAATAAAGAAACAACCATACAAAACTATCTCTATGGACTAACTATGCATTGTTTACATGTCAAAGTCGATTAATCAATTTAATCGTTCAATAACTCGTATTCAGCTTTTATACGTAGGACCATTGTCAATCGTGTATTAGCTAATCATGAGCCTACCTTAATCCCCACTCAGTAAGCCCTTATAAGGCAGGCGTGAGATCGTGATGAAACTAAGAGGATTCTGTTCGTATTTGGAAATAACTGGCAGTTAAATTTTTGCTGTTTCTATTTTACGTGCCTTCGTGACGGGTGAAATAGCATCTGAAATAGCGAAAGGTTTATTACCCGTTTTGATTATACACACTGTAACGCTGGCAAACAGCATGCATGGACCTTCCTCACTTTGCAATATTTTTAGGAAGCTATTGTTATTGTGGGAACTGTCTCCACTTTCAATTATTAAGTTTGTCCTGCGCAGTGGTCAAAGTACAGTACCTATCTTCAGTGTTTTGCGCTTATCTCGACTTTGCCCATTTTACCTGATAATACGTTTACAAGGTGCTAGGTATACACACACACACAGCTAGGTGTTAGGTTCGACACTAACTGATTTCCTGTATTGCACTTCTGGTAGAAAAATAAATACATTTCATAACAAATATAAAACATCTTCACTGTTTTACCTATTTGCCAACATTTTGAGTTACTCAAAACCTTAAAATTGTACTCATTTGCTAAGGTTTAATGCCATAAATATGTACCCATTAGCTTAGGTTTGCGCCCTAAATTTTACCCACTTGCTTAGGTTAACGTCCTAAAATTGTATGCATTTGCTTAGGTTACCGGCCCAAAATTTTATCCATTTGCTTAGGTTAACGCCCTAAAATTTAATCCATTTGTTTAGGTTAACGCCATATAATTTTACCCATTTGCTTAAGTTTAAGCCCTAAAATTGTGTGCATTTGCTTAGGCTCCACAAAATTTTGCACATTTGCTTAGATTAACGCCACATAATTTTACCCATTTGCTTTATTTTAAGTTATAAAATTGTGTGCATTTGCTTAGGTTACCTTCCCAAAATTTTACCTATTAACTAAGTTAACGCCCCAAAATTTTACTCATTAGCTAAGGTTAACTTCCCAAAATATTACCTATTTGTTTAGGTTGACGCCTCAAAATTTTTCCCATTAACTAGGGTTAACGCCCCCAAAATGTTACCCATTATCTAAAGTTAACGCCCCAAAATTTTACACATGTGCTTAGCTTAACTTCCCAAATTACTACCTATTTGCTTAGGTTAACGCCATATAATTTTACCCACTTGCTTAGTTTAACGCCCTAAAATTGAATCCATTTGCTTAGGTTAACGCCATATAATTTTACCCACTTGCTTAGGTTAACGCCCTAAAATTGAATCCATTTGCTTAGGTTAACGCCATATAATTTTACCCACTTGCTTAGGTTAACGCCCAAAAATTAAATCCATTTGCTAAGGTTAACGCCATATAATTTTACCCACTTGCTTAGGTTAACGCCCTAAAATTGAATCCATTTGCTTAGGTTAACGCCATATAATTTTACCCACTTGCTTAGGTTAACGCCACAAAATTTTGCCCATTTGCTTAGGTTAACGCCACATAATTGTACCCATTTGCTTTATTTTAAGTTCTAAAATTGTATCCATTTGCTTAGGTTAACGCCGCAAAATTTTGCCCATTAGCTAAGGTTAACGCCTCAAAATATTACCTATTTGTTTAGGTTAACGCCTCAAAATTTTGCCCATTAATTAAGGTTAACGCCCCAAAATCCATTAGCTAAAGTTAACGCCGCAAAATGTTACCCATTAGCTAAAGTTAATGCCCCAAAATTTTACACATTTGCTTAGCTTAACTTCCCAAATTACTACCTATTTGCTTAGGTTAACGCCACAAAATTTTGCCCATTAGTTAAGGTTAACGCCCAAAAATTTTACCCAACCAAAAGGTAACGAACCAAAATGTTAAACATTTGCTTAGCTTAACTTCCCAAAATATTACTTATTTGCTTTGGTTAACGTCCAAAATGTTTACCCATTTGTTCAGGTTAACGACCCAAAATTTTACCCATTATCTAAGGTTAACGCCCCAAAATTTTAACCATTAGCTAAGGTTAATGCCCTAAAATTTTATGTATTTGCTTAGCTTAACTTCCCAAAATATTATCTATTTGCTTAGGTTAACGTCCAAAAATTTTACCTATTTGTTCAGGTTAACGCCCCAAAATTTTACCCATTTGATTAGGTTAACGTATAAAAATTTTGCCCATTTGCTTAGGTTAACGCCTAAAAATTTTACAAATTTGTTCAGGTTAACTCCCTACAATTTTACCCATTTGCTTAAGTTAATGCCCCAAAATTTTACCCATTTGCTTTTAAGTTAACGCCTCAAAATTTTACCCATTTGCTTAGGTTAACGTCCAAAATTTTACCCATTAGCTAAGGTTAACGTCCTAAAATTTTATGTATTTGCTTAGCTTAACTTCCAAAAATATTACCTATTTTAACGTCCAAAAATTTTACCCATTTGTTCAGGTTAACGCCCCAAAATTTTACCCATTTGATTAGGTTAACGTCTAAAAATTTTGCCCATTTGCTTAGGTTAACGCCCCAAAATTTTACCCATTTGTTCAGATTAACTCCCTACAATTTTACCCATTTGCTTAGGTTAACGCCCCAAAATTTTACCCATTTGTTCAGATTAACTCCCTACAATTTTACCCATTTGCTTAGGTTAACGTAACAAAATTTTACCCACTCGATTAGGTTAACGCCCCAAAATTTTACCCATTTGTTCAGGTTAACGCCCCAAAATTTTACCCATTTGATTTTAAGTTAACGCCCCAAAACTTTACCCATTTGCTTAGGTTAACGTCCAAAATTTTACCAAATATTTAGAAATTAAATACGTTAAAGTCGCGTAAAACTTGAGTTCGCACAAATAATTTACCCCCAGTGTACGGTTATTACCAAAACTTAAAATTTTATTCAACATTGCTACTGATGCAACTTTCAAACAATGTCCAAATTTGGGACTTTCAATAAAATTCGTGCTACACAAAAATTTAGAATTTCCGAGCAATGGAAAACTCAACCTCTAAAAAATATTGCAATGAAGGATGAAAGAATTCTAAGTTAAATAGCAAGAGCTCTTAAAATAGCAAATTTGTTGTATTATCATTTTCGATATATTTCCAACTATTTTAAATTGTGGCCAAAAACACATTTTTAAGTTTTGTGTGGGCCGTTTTAGTCGAAACAAATGGAGAAATAAAATAAAAATATATATTAATTATTGTATAGTTGAAAAATAAACAAAATATAATCAAGTACGTTGGCTGACATTTCATGTTTTTTTATTTTTATTTATTTTTTACTGTTTAGCCAGTGTTTTTCACTATTTGACACAGCATTAAAAGTTGTATTTACTTTTGTATTACAATGTTCCCTCAAACCATAAAAATCGCGTTTGATATAGGCTGCGTTTGACTTAACATTAATATGGGCTTCCCGTTACTGCTTTTTTCCAACGCATCTCAGCACCGCCTCGAGAAGGTCTACATACGAGAAAGTAAAAGCGTTAACAATCGCCGGTCTAGAAACAACACGACCTATAGATTCCCACGGCCATCTGTATGAAGCAATGTTATCAATAACGGTAAAGAAATGAAAATGATGACATCAAACAAAACCGTTTCACAACTGTAGCATTTACAGCGCATGCGCACCTCGCCTTTGTTCGTGACGCAATTATAACGCGCAACATGATTTTACAGCCACAGCCTCATGGATCATTAAGTTATGTAAATAAATACTGATTTTAATTAACAAATAATGTAGGCTATGTTCACCGTACAGTCGAAATTAGAACGGAAAATTCGCGTAGACGTAACTTGTCTACGGAGATGAAAAATCACTGAAATATAATAAACTAGGGGATTCCTTGCGTGCTTCGCACGCCAACCTCCCGTGGAACCTTCTATACACATAATCACGTTTTGTTTTCTTTATAATGAAGGGGTTTATAATAATAACCCAAAAACTAAGATGTTAAATAATGTTAAATTTTGAAATACAATTATTTCGTATATTTTATAAGAGCAGTTATAATAAAGGTTAAAAGAACCAGCAAGGCTCAGGTCTTCACTTTAATGAAAACATAACCTAAAAGTTAGAAATACAAATAATGAATTGCTTCAATGTTTCAAATCAGCTGTTAATGGAAATATTGGAGCAAACAGCTGTTTTATCTGTTACTTTATTTAATCGGTTACGTGTGTTGGTTCATCAGTCTAGGCCTAATCCAAGATTTTCTCCGACTAAATTTACAAATATTGAAATAAAAATGTTTTTATAAAAATGAATTATTGTCTATGGTACTCAGGGATAGTGTAGCTTTTTATTAGTAAAACTATTTTTTCAATCGGTTCGGTAGTTCCAGAGATTACCCCCTACATACAAACAAAATTTACCTCTTTATAATATTAGTATGGATTTAGAAGGGTTGCAATAGAGTTAGTAATATATTCTGAGATTAAATACAACGAAGCCAAATAAGTTGTAAAGAATCGTACGTTCCCGCTTTCTAGGCTCTCCGAGCTGATTTAACAAGGACATCGTAGTAGAATTATAAAATACACTTTGAGCTCAACGGGTGAAAAGGAATTTATATTTAAAAAAATAAAAATAACACTATTCTCACTCACATAAGTTTAATTATCAAACGCGTTTCAACGTCAAAGTCGTCATCCTCAGTGATACATGAGCTACAACTGACAGACTATAACTTGACTATGTATCACTGAGGATGACGACTTTGTCGTTGAAACGCGTTTGATAATTAAACTTATGTGAGTGAGAATAGTGT
>JAGFPH010003136.1:30902-42302 GCA_018207615.1 Philaenus spumarius | reverse complement strand
CGTTGAAACGCGTTTGATAATTAAACTTATGTGAGTGAGAATAGTGTTATTTTTATTTTTTAAATGTATATCGTAGTACAGATAGCGCCAATTAGGATGGAGCGAGAAGAGGGGAGTGTGCAAGTCTTCTACGCCGGCTCCCACCACATTCCCCCTCTCGCGGCGGAGTACAGTCAGAGCCGCCTGCCCTACCTGATTCATATCTGCTATGTAGTCGTGTTGATTGTATATCAACACTTTTTGGTGGTGACTGTACTGAAGACTCACACTCGAGTAGGAGAGGGTAAGACGTTACAGCGCATGCTCAAGTGACGCTTCATGCTACTTGGAACAATCTGTAGAAGCTTTTCGAAAAAGGTATCTATAAAGGGCAAGACTCCTACAATAGTATATCACTATCACAGTGTCCCATACTCGCAGAGAAAGAGAGGGATCAGTTGTGGGCTTCCATAAAAAAACCCAATTGAGCTTTCCTCAGAATCGGAAGATATTCTTCTGCCAAGTGAGAATCTTGTTTTTAGCGACCCTTTTCCGACGAAGGGGGCGAATTTCCATAGGAAAGATGAGCTATTGCAGTGACTCTTATGGTGGAACCTAAAGTGGTAAATTAGTACCGATCATAGTCCACAGAACACGTTTTACGGAGTCATTAGAAATATATATATAAAAGCAAAATACCACTCACTCACTCACTGACTCACTCATTACGATTTCTCAAAAACTACCGAACGCATTGGAATGAAATTTGGTATGTAGCTTCCTCTAGGGCCATAAGTGTTCACTAAAAAAGGGTTTTAAAAAATTTGATATTTTAGGGGGTTTGGGGGGTAAAAATTTCTAAATCACGAGTTCTCCAAAATTACCACACAGATTGGAATTAAATTTGGTATGTAGCTTCCTCTAGGGCCATAGGCGCTCGCTAAGAAAGGGTTTTAAAAAATTTGAAATTTTAGGGGGGATTTGGGGGATCAAAGTTATTAAATCACGATTTCTTCAAAACTACCGAACGGATTGGAATGAAATTTGGTATGTAGCTTCCTCTAGTGCTATAGGTGCTCACTAAGAAAGGGTATGCAAAATTTCGTAAATTTAGGAGTGGTTTGGGGGGATCAAAGTTACTAAAATCATAATTTCAGATCTTTTATTATTATGACAATAGTGCTTTTATTATTTAAGATCTATATACATAAAAGCCAAATACCACTCACTGACTGAACACTTAAAAAGAATACAACTACGTCAAAAAGACTGAAAATACCAACCACCACGGGCAACGCCGTACGGGTCAGCTAGTGTTGTATATATGTATGTAAATTGCGCACTCTAGTGATCGCATTTTACTTCCGATTTTGTCCAAATTTGGTACACACGTTGTTCGTTCAAGTGGCTCGGACTAGTCCGTTAGCCAAAACAATCCAAAAAGCCGAAGCACATTTATTGACCGAAACCAAATGTGTTTTGAGACTTTTCGTACTAGAATGAAACTTTTTTGAGGTTAGGTAAACTAATAAATGTAGAAGACCACTGCACATTTAATTTTTTTACACGACCTTATAGCTCGGCTGGATTCCCTAAAATTGATCAAAACGTAAAATACCATAAAATAATCCAATTAAGTCCACGGAGGGGGAGGGTTACCGTGGGCAGCTTTTGAGGCCAACCACGAATAAGTTTGTCCGCGAGCGAAGCGAAGCAGCCCAAAATCCTAGGCAGCAAGGTCAGGTGAAAACTCACAAAGCGAGATTTTCCGCTGCGAGCGGAACGAATAGCGCGCGAGCCTGGGTCGGAGGCTGAAGTGCAAATAATTCTACTTAGATCTTAGATATTCTGTACACGTAGTCAGCTAGTCAACGTCTTCGTGAGTAGATCAATTTCCCAAATAGTTGGTTGAAACCTCAACACATTCAAACTTAACTAGCTGACCCGTACTGCGTTGCCCGTGGTGGTTGGTATTTTCAGTCTTTTTAAAGTAATTGTATTCTTTTTAAGTGTTCAGTCAGTGAGTGGTATTTGGCTTTTATATATATAGATCTTAAATAATAAAAGCACTATTGTCATAATAATAAAAGATCTCAAACTATGATTTTAGTAACTTTAATCCCCCAAACCCCTCCTAAAATTTCGAAATTTTTCATACTCTTTCTTAGTGAGCACTTATGGCCCTAGAGGAAGCTACATACCAAATTTCATTCCAATCCGTTGTGTAGTTTTGAAGAAATCGTGATTTAATAACTTTGATCCCCACACCCCCCTAAAATTTCGAAATTTTCCAAACCCTTTCTTAGTAAGCACCTATGGCCCTAGAGGAAGCTACATACCAAATTTCATTCCAATCTATTTGGTAATTTTGGAGAAATTGTTATTTAGTATTTTTTACCCCCCAAACCCCTCTAAAATTTCCAATTTTTTTAAACCCTTTTTTAGTGAACACTTATGGCCCTAGAGGAAGCTACATACCAAATTTCATTCCAATCCGTTGGGTAGTTTTTGAGAAATCGTGATGAGTGAGTGAGCGAGTGAGTGAGTGAGTGAGTGAGTGGTATTCCGCTTTTATATATATAGATTTAGTAAATTCGCTCGACTCACGTCAGCTGCTTGGTCGAATTATTTGTGTTGTTCTTTTTATATTTATATTTCTAATAGTTGCGGAACAACTCCCGTCACTCAGCACCTGAGCAATATGCAAAAATCACTCTCTACAATTATCTCCCTCTATTATATAAAACAATCCTGTTATTCGCGCAAAAACTCTGGCCCTAACAGTAAGAGGTAATTTTGAAAGGCATTTACACGCATTAAAAATACGTTTGGAAAGCGAATTGCGGCCGGTCAGTGAATGACCTCAACTCCCACACTCTTACAATGCCAGGAAATGTACTCCATGTGATGTTCACACTTAACTTTCTCCGCCGTGTATTCAGTAAAATTACATCCCGACAGGAAACATATTCTTCTGACGGAATACTAATTTACAATTTTGATTGTAACACAAGCTGTTTCCAAACTCTTAACATTAATATTAGGAAAACTGCTAAATGAATTTAAACCAGATTTTGGTCGAATGTTACCCTTGCTAGGCCTTGGGTTGACGAACATTGTTAAGCCATTATCTCTTTCCGTTTCAAAATGGCGTACATTTACACTTTTCAACTTAATATTACAAAAAAATAAAAATTTTACAAAAACTTTATAAGATTTTTTTTAATGTTATGAAAAATCCAAAACAAGCTTATTCTTTTAAAATCTGTATGAAATTAGAGTTATGATCATTTCTGTCCACCCATACATTATTTGTATTCTTTGCTACACCAGTAATGTGACGACTGTGGAATAAATGACTGATGTAGGGTTTGAGACATACAGTACACTGTAATTCCAGGTGCTTTAAACGTTACCTAAATTAATTATTAACAGTTAGTTATTTAAGTAAAACAGTTTGTTTATTAATTTGTGTAACAATTATCATCAACTCCTATAAAATTGAGTGTACGTCCGTACGTACGTACGTGAGTAACATATAATATAACAGATAATACTTATGTTTACAACTTCAATCATTATAATTTCTTGCGAAGTTGATTTTTTAAAAATATGAGTTATAGAACTAATGTATGCTATAGTAGGCCTACGTTATAATATTTGCTTTGAGTTTATAAACTGTATATAAATACACCCTTTTGTCATAAATATATTAGTTTATACAAATTTAAAGAAGAGATACCTATTCGTTTAACTTCGGATAAATTCGTACATCTACTTATATAAAGCTAGACGGTACCACTGATTCACTGGAATTAATTACTAGGCACTTCCCGTAATCGTACCCCCCTCTACCTCATACTTGAATTAAAGCTCTCGACGAGAAACCTTTAGGAAAATTGCAAGAATTTAACATTTTTTAATTTTAGAATCACATTTTGGGCAGGAAAGATTTTATCGATTTTTTCAATTTCTTAATTTTTCCACTTTGAGCGCATTTAGTAAGAACACGGTAAGAGATAGCAAACAATTTTAAATACAAAAGTTGTAGAAAATTAAATTTGAAAGCGGAGGTTTTCCGTCAGATTCAAGATTCAATCATCCCTTTAGCCGCTATTAACCCGAGAAAGAGCTCCGGCAAACAATCCTTCAAATTTCCTATGTTAATCTTATGGAGATAATGTTTAATGAGTTTGAGTCAGCTGCCAAATAAAACAGCTGATTTGTGCTCGGTCACCTATGTACAAACGAGCCAAAGATTAACGAGATTCTTTAGCGAATTTTCCAACTGCGAGCGAAGAGAAGCAGCCATCTGAGGCCGAAGGCCGGTGCGGGGTTGGGACGCGAAGCGTCCAGGGGCAGAGCCCCTAGTCTTTGTATAACATAGGCTATTTCATTATTAATTTCTTCACTATAAAAATATATATTAATAACTTCTAGAAATCATTTGATCTAACAATATGAAATAAAATAAACGGTACCAGGAACTGGCACATACTTTCCCACAAACGTATTTAAATTATTAAACAGATTCACTGTGAGTTCATAATTTGTAGGTGGGGTAGCAGAGGTGACATTAAACTAGGAGATTAACTAATAAATATTATTATTATTAGCTAGAGAGAAAACTATTATATCGATTGCGAACAAATTTGCACCAAACACGTCAATTAGGATTGCATAGATGCACGAAAAAAGGTTTTGAACATTTTTGGAAAACAACCCACTTTTCGGCCAAAAAACCCCCAAAAATCAATTGTTATTATTATTATTACTAATGTATACTATAATACGTTATAATATTTGTTTTGAGGTTATAAACTGTATATAAATACACCCTTTTATCATAAATATATTCGTTTATACAAATTTAAAGAAGAGATACAACCTATTCGTTTAACTTCGAATAACATCGTCGTATAACATAATATTCCATTAATTTCTTCGCTATAAAAATATATGAATAACTTCTAAATCATTTGATCTGTCAATATGAAATAAAATACAATTAAAAGATAATATTTGTACCTTTCTTTATATATAATATCGTATACAACATTTTAACAAATAGGCCTACAGTTTTACAATCCATATAAATGTTATTGTACACATTTACCGAGTTAAAAATCCCCGTCAGCATAGTTAGGTAGGTCTAGTAAAGTCTGTTGTTTTTAAATAGTATTTAAAAAATTATGTATTTGTGATGTGTATGTAATTAATCTGCCTGTGATTTTTCACGGAGGCTTTCTAGTGGTAAAATAATTAAAACAATACAATCAAAGTTTTATAATAAACATTCCTTGTAATAAAAGAAAACTTGCAGTTATTGCGCATGTGTCAAACACTACATTAATAATTAGCGAAATTTTATAGGAAAGATGAGGTTTTGCAGTGACCCTAATGGTGAGACCTAAGGTCGGGAGTAATACATGAGCACCGATCTTGGTCAACAGGACACGTTTTGGGTACCATTAAAAATATTTATATATGTGTTCGGAAAAGCCCACTTTGCAAGTTTGCACCTCGATCTTGCGACCACGGAATTTGAACTGATTCACTTCGCTCGCACAGGACAAACTCGCTTTATATGGAACTGTTTGGGTACTTTTACGATGTTTTAAGATTTGATCGATTTCGGAGGAATCAGGCGGACTATAAGACCGTGTAAAAAACCAAAATGTGCAAAATAATCTCCCATACCTATTTATTATTTTAATCCCAAAAATTTCATTGTAGTACTAAAAATCTGAAAATAATCACTTCCGGTGAAAAAACGTACATCCGGTTGTTGGATTTTTGGCTAACGAACTCGTCCGAGCGACTTACACAA
The DNA here is from genome assembly GCA_018207615.1 of Philaenus spumarius. Lineage (NCBI taxonomy): Eukaryota > Metazoa > Arthropoda > Insecta > Hemiptera > Aphrophoridae > Philaenus > Philaenus spumarius. The sequence continues at coordinate 36,493 of JAGFPH010003136.1, read as the reverse complement.
CCAAAGTGTGTACAAATTTGGACTAAATCGGACTTAGAGTGCGGCAGTTAGAGGTCGAACACAACTTACGAAATGAGGAAGCACAATGTCCATTTCAGAGGTATTGCTAATTAAACTATACATTGTATTGGCATTTTTAAGCCTATGATGTAGGACAATCTGTTTAACTTATATACCCAACTCAAACATACTAAATTAGCAATGCATTCGTGGCCTAACCGGCTAAGGCGCTACTCTATGATGATGAACTCTGCTGGTTCGAATCTCGGCAAGAGCAAGACATTTTTCAAACAGATGGAATAGAGCGTTTCACATTAGGAGCGTTTCACAAAATGCATGGTGAAACACGTGATGGTAAAATTCGATTCACCCCCAGCAACAAGTAAATTATATACTCTTCTAAATAAACATGTATACACATTTTTTGGACATGGTTTACACTTTAAAATTTTAACAAATATGCTTAGGCTACAGTTTTATAAAATCATGTCTATTTAATCCTTACAGTTATACCCATTTACCGAGTTAAAAATGCCCTCAGCATAATTAGAGTGCTTAGCTAAAGTGTGTTGTTTGACTTTCTCACTATAGGCTACTACAGTATAGAGAAAGTATAGTGATCGCAAAAAAATCGATGTTGAGATTTTTGTGGAAATATCCGTTTTGGGACCCTCTGAGTCCAAAAAAGTGTTTTTTACAAAATGTCTGTCTGTATGTCTGTCTGTATGTATGTCTGTCTGTATGTATGTATGTCTGTATGTATACAAAGCTAGAGCGAAAAATATTCGATCAATTTCAAACAAATTTTGCACCAAACATGTCAAGTAGGCCTGTATAGCACGAAAAACGGTTTTGAAAAATTTGTAAAACAACCCCCTTTTTGGCAAATAAACCCCCAAAAATCAGTTATTATTTTTTTATAAAAAAAAAAAAACGGCTCTAACGATTTTGATAAAATTTGGTTTATTTGTAGCTTTTAATGTACCCTACCATATGCAAAAAATCACATCTTTCTAAAAATTTTCGTTTAGCTAATAATAATAATAATAACTGATTTTTGGGTTTTTTTGCCATAAACAGGGTTGTTTCTCAAAAGTTTTCAAAACCTTTTTTCGTGCATCTATACAGGCCTAATTGACATGTTTTGTGCAAATTTGTTCGAAATCGATCGAATAGTTTCCTCACTAGATAATAATAATCATATTTATTAGTTAATATCCTACTTTAATAAAAAATCACCTCTCCTACCCCACCCTACAAGTCACAGTGAATCTGTTTAATAATTTAAATATGTTCGTGAGAAGTATGTGCCAGTTCCTTATTATTATTAAAAAATATATTTTTGATGTAGGCCTTCATATGTAATTATTAATCTAAAAACTAATAAATTTTTTACATAAATAAAGAATGTTGATGCCTCTAGGACCTAATGTTTTGGAATTTGTTAACGATGTGTAATACTGCAATACTACTTGAGTAAAGGAATGAGCGGAGTGAACCTTGAGAAGGCCGGCCTATGATTTTGCATTTGGCGACTAGAATATTACTTAAATACAATAAACATTAAAAAAATATGGAAAACGCTAAACGTACATTTCTTTCTAAAGAAACTATAAAAATATGCTAAATTTATTTCTAACAACATTTGTACAGTTGTTATTGCTAGCAAAAGTTTTTAGCAACAAAGGAGCACAACACTAATTTGATTAGTTAAGCCATTCAAAAGTTATTCAAATTTGAGTGAAAAACCGTATTATAAGCATATTCTAATAATAAAGTGCAGTAAAAGTGTTGCCGAAATAATAATAAGTTTAAAGTTAAAACTGTAAAAAACAGTGGAAATCAAAACATTTTGTAATGTATTTTTTATGTCTATAAAACTGATAAGATTTTAAATAATAACGTCAGATGTAATTTGCTTTTCTTTGAACACCTTAAGACTAATCTTCGCCAACTCTTGTCACCCGAGCAAACCTAGAGAGAGTATTTATAAGCCCGCCTCAACTTAAGTTGAGGCAAGAGGGTGGGTAATTAGGGTCGGCCTCAACCGTCATAAAACCGACCCTTATTAATGCCGCCTGAGTGAACCTGTAGGACACTCTAGTATAAAATTGCAATTCAGTATGTCTTAAGTCAAAATTATTAAACGATATCATATTTCGTTTCATGATATTTTCCAGATAATTTTGATACCAAATTTGATTACATTTGGCCAACTTTGAGCTGTACTAGCATTATAAACTTTCTTAGTTGAAGTAACATTACTAATATGGTTTGTAAAGTTTGTTACTAAAGTTTGTTTTTTTGTTTGTATGTAGGGGGTAATCTCTGGCATTACTGAACCGATTGAAAAAATAGTTTTACTAATAATAAGCTACACTATCCCTGAGTAATATAGGCTATAATTCATTTCGATAAAAACCTTTTTTTATTTCAATATTTGTAAATTTAGTCGGGAAAATTCTTAGGTTAGGCCTAGAATAATAAACCAACACAAAATGTATTTACATTTATTACCATAGCAACTAATTGAATAAAAAAACAGATAATATAGCTGTTTGCTCCAATTAACAGCTGATTTCAAAATTTGAAGCAATTATTTTTGTATTTCTAGCTTTTAGGTTAGGGTTTTAAATTGTAGACCTGAGCCTAGCTGGTTCTTTTAACAATTATTATAACAGCTGTTATCAAATATAAGAAATAATTTAATTTGAATATTTATCATTATTTACCATCTTAGTTTTGAGGTTATTATTAATCCAACACCTTTATTATAAATAAAACATAACATATGTTTGTAGAAGGTTACATTGGGATTAGAACTCTAAATTTACAAATATTGAAATAAAAAAAGGTTTTTATCGAAATTAATTATAGCCTATATTACTCAGGGATAGTGTAGCTTTTTATTAGTAAAACTATTTTTTCAATCGGTTAAGTAATTCCAGAGATTACCCAATACATACAAACAAACAAAAAACAAACTTTACCTCTTTATAATATTAGTATAGATTTAAATATGAACTTCTCTAGTACATTTGTGTGGCTTTATTGTTGTTAACCGTATTAGTAATGTTGATTCAACTAAGAAAGTTTATAATGCTAGTACAGCTCAAAGTTGGTCAAATGTAATCAAATTTGGTATCAAAATTATCTGGAAAATATCATGAAACGAAATATGATATCGTTTTTCCATTTTGACTTAAGACATACTGAATTGCAATTTTATACTAGAGTGTCCTACAGGTTCACTCAGGCGGCATTAATAAGGGTCGGTTTTATGACGGTTGAGGCCGACCCTAATTACTAACCCTCCTTGCCTCAACTTAAGTTGAGATGGGCTATACCAACAGTGAAGTAGTGAGCGAGTGAGAAGGCGGCGTTACTGACAAAGAATGTTAGCTATACAATGGCTGAATGTCATTGGAAAGCTTCACAGCTAAAGGTCTGGTCAATCAAAATATCATTTCTAAGATCAATGTTAATGTCGTAATGCGATGCCAATGTCTGTGAAAAATAAACGTCAAACGTAACCTCGGTCTTCCTGTAGTTGAAAAGATACATTCATATTAGAAAGTGAAATTGGCTTTGTGATTTACTTGATTTACTCGCCAACCCAGGCGTCGACACCTGGTGAAGCCAATGCAAACAAAATACTGTATACTCTGAAATTTTCACGGAAATGACTATTGAGCGGTGACCTATATGCATAGCGAATGTAGGACAGAGGTAGAAATAGACACGACCAGTGACAATAATTCAAATTACGGCATGCGTTGTGATTAACAGCGCCATTAACATTTAAACAATTAATAATCAACAGTTCAAAGAAATTTTGCTATTACCAAATAAAGGAAACAATATCATAATTATGTAATACCAGATGTTTGTCTTACTATATATAATGCACGTACAGTTATCCTTTTGTTCGCTTTTACATAATAAAAAGAAACTTTTAGTTGTGAAGAATAATTACCTGATTCTAAATTTGCCAAATTGGTTGCAAATAAACGTCTTTTCGTTCGTTGTAGGCCTAACCTAAAATTGTGTTTAGCTTTTGATCAAAATAAGCTGTTTTATTTGTAATTATGTAACAACAGATGTTTGAATCATAAAACAGGAAGCCTTTTCATTGATTTTGTCTGTGTTTGCTTTTATTTTGTTAACCTAATCCTAAAAAAGCTGTCGTTTGTGAATATTAATTAACTGATTCTAAATATGATGAGTTGGTTGCTATGGTAGTCTAATAAGTGTAACTTTATTTAACAAACATGTGTTTTTAAGTTTTTGATTCAAACATCTGTTATAGGGCTAGGGCAAACACCATTATTTTAAACAATTTTACTCTTGAAAATCCAAAATTTTGCAAAATCCTTTCTTTGTGTGCTGGTATGACCCCATAAGAATATACATTTAAACTTTAGTATACAAATCAGTAGTTTTGCTCTACATTGATTCTATGTCAATCGGTCAGGGCAAAGCTGTTTATATATAGGCTATACATAGATAGATAATTAACTACCATTGATAACCGCGGTTATGAACTTGGCACGCTGATATAAATAATTGAATGAAAGAAATCGGGTAAATATTTGCGAGTTCACTAGCTCAAACACGTGTAGTGAATTTCGTCAAAATCAATCTGATTCGTATTATTTAGACTCACACACATTACTATACATGATCAACTATGCACCAGCATTTTGTTTGGGGTGCATTCCACGTCTACGAGAATATTTTACCTAAAACATTTTCTACGAACAATATTTTACACCTTTGACGTAAGTAATCGAAGCAATATTTTTATTCTCCTATTTATAACTTAAGAATAATGTGTGACAAGTTTTAGGTTTTTAACTGAAATATTCAGAAACATTCTCTAATATTGTAGAACATTCTGTCCGAGACATTATTATTCTAGAAAATTCTGGGAACATTGTGGAGGTTTCTAGGAAATTCACCAAAATTCTCCAATATTCTAGAACATTCTGTTCGAGACATTATTATTTTAGATTGTGGAGGTTTCTAGGACATGCTACAATATTCTCCAATATTCTATAACATTCTGTCCGAGACATTCCTACTCTGTAACATACTGGAATCTTCTAGAACATTCAACAACATTCTTCAATATTCTAGAATATTCTGTCCGAGACATTCTTACTCTATAACATTCTGGGAACATTGTGGGGGTTTCTAGAACATTCTACAACATTCTCCAATGTTCTAGAACATTATTTCCTTGATATTCCTATTCTGTAACATTCTGGGAACATTATGGAAGCTCCTAGAATATTTTACAACAATCTAAAATATTCTAGAAAATTCTGTCCGAGACATTCTAACTCTTTAACATTCTGGGAACATTGTGAAGGCTTCTAGAACATTCTACAACAATCTCCAATATTCTAGAACACTCTGTATGAGATATTATTATTGTATAACATTCTGGGAACATTGTGAAACATTCTCCAATATTCTAGAACATTCTGTACGAGATATTATTATTCTATAACATTCTTGGAACATTGTGAAACCTTCTAGAACATCCAACAATATTCTCCACTATTCTAGAACATTCTGGGAACATT
>JAGFPH010003136.1:19014-30892 GCA_018207615.1 Philaenus spumarius | reverse complement strand
AACATTCTGGGAACATTGTGGAAGCTTTTAGAACATCCAACAACATTCTAAAGTTCTAGAACATTCTGGGAACATTGAGGAAGCTTTTAGAACATCCAACAACATTCTACAATGTTCTAGAACATTCTGGGAACATTGTGGAAGCTTTTTGAACATCCAACAACATTCTCCAATGTTCTAGAACATTCTGGGAACATTGTGAAAGCTTCTAGAACATCCAACAACATACTCCCATATTCTTTTACATTCTGGGAACATTGCGGAAGCTTCTAGAATATCCAACAACATTCTCCAATATTCTAGAACATTCTGTCCGACATATTCTTATTCTATAACATTCTGGAAGGTTCTAGAAGATTCCGGCCAATCTCGGCCACCTCGCCACTTGAACGACTTCTCATAACAAATCAATTGGTGTGATGCGTTCTTTCTACACCAATATCTCCGAAGCCAACCTCTGCAGTTACAAACCAATGTTTTGGAGAGGGCTACCGTATAACCTCATGGGGCTGCGGGGAAGGGAGTTATAGTGGCACGCATTGATAAACAACGCTTATATTGACTATATTTGTTTTATTATATATACTGATTTCCTTCGTGGTTATTGTTCAGTATATTTAGCATAATTGGACAAATTATGCTTTGAGTTGATGATGGTAATTTTGTTTAAGCAGTTGATCTCGCTGTGGAAACACGCAACAAATTATGCAGTGCAATGTGAGTCTGAAATGGAAAAAATGTGACAGTGAAAACTGAATTAACAACCGTGTTCATAACCTCAAACATTATACAACGTAAAGTAAATATGTTTGTAACCGCCGTATTTTCACCCTAATAATTTATTTTAATAATAATACAATTTATATTCTGTGTTTTCTTAGTATAATCATAGATCATAAATAATAAATAGATCTTGCATCCATACGGCAGCAGTGTGGTTGTCGGGAAAATAGTGCATGATCGCGCCGCGAGGTAGCGCTAGGGAGAAATCATTGGTAGCATTGGTGTTTCACACAGCTTACCCCACGTCGTTTCCCCAATAGATAGCGCCACTATCGTCGAATTTCCAGTGGAACGAAATAATGCATTGGATCGGAGTTCTATTAGGTTATCCAAATACAATGGTAAATTTTAGACAGGACTCTACGGAACCGTAATTAGGAAATTAATCTTCAATTGAACTGCTAAATATGAGTTAAAGTAGACAGTGCATTGTATAATTGAATCCACTGCGTAGGCCTATACCACACACTAACATAACGTCTCAATGTCTTGACCTTCGTGACCTTTTTATTACCCTTGTTTCTTTTTTTTTTATTCCCGTTCGCCTTGTGTTGGTCAATAAACAACCAAATTGCAAATATTCCTGTAGCATAAGGACATGAACACCTGTCTGAGAGGTGTAATTTAATTTACATCCTTACCCATAAAGGTTACCGAGTAGGCCTAGCCTAAAGAGAAAAGACGATGTAATTCCTATGAAGCCTGTATATTTTTTAAAACTCTTTATAAATAACGCCATCACTCATCTAAGTAAAGCAAATTTCAAAAATTAAGGTAAGGTGAAAAAATGGTACACGTTTTCGAGACTTCAACCTGTTTTTTTTTAAATATTCAAAATTGTGACGTTTTTGTCACGTTGCTAGAAAGCTTAAACGCTTTTCAATTCTCCGCAATAAAATTACGATGATTTTGGCACCACCAGACGTTTTCTACGATGTCTGTGAGTGCGTATATCCTGTCCACAGACGGACACACGGACACAAAATTTTGTATTCCTTTATCGTGTTCAGAGACCTCGACACGTTGAGAAAAGTCATAAAAAGTGGTGGTAAAGTTTTTCGCAAGATTTCAATACTTTGGCATTTTAATGCGAGTCGAAGTAATTCTATATTTTTATATCTATATATATAAAAGCGAAATACCACTCACTCACTCACTCACTCACTCATCACGATTTCTCAAAAACTACCGAACGGATTGAAATGAAATGAAATTTGGTATGTAGGGGCCATAGTTGCTCACTAAGAAGGGGTTTGAAAAAATTCGAAATTTTAGGGGGGGGGGGAATCAAAGTTATTAAAAAACGATTTCTTCAAAACTACCGAACGGATTGGAATGAAATTTGGTATGTAGCTTCTTCTAGAGCCATAGTGTTCACTAAAAAAGGGTTTAAAAAAATTCGAAATTTTAGGGGAGTTTGGGGGGTAAAAATTACTAAATCACGATTTCTCCAAAACTAACGAACGGATTGGAATGAAATAATTTGATATGTAGCTTCCTCTAGGACCATAAGTGTTCACTAAAAAAGGGTTTTTAAAAAATTCGAAATTTTAGTGGGGTTTGGGGGGATCAAAGTTATTAAATCACGATTTCTTCAAAACGAACGAACGGATTGGAATGAAATTTGGTATGTAGCTTCCTCTAGGGCCATAGGTGGCTCCCTAAGAAAGGGCATGAAAAATTTCGAAATTTTAGGAGAGGTTTGGGGAGATTAAAGTTATTAAAATCATAATTTCAGTTCTTTTATTATTATGACAGTAGTGCTTTTATTATTTAAGATCTATATATATAAAAGCCAAATACCACTCACTGACTGAACACTTAAAAAGAATACAATTACGTTAAAAAGACTGAAAATACCAACCACCACGGGCAACGCCGTACGGGTCAGCTAGTAAGTTTATATAACTAGTAGGATGTTGGTCTACTCACTAAGGCGATACGCGATTGGTCTATTTCGTGCCTGCGCGAACGAAATATATTAATAGAATTTGTTTGTAACCCGGCTCACGAGCTGCTGGGCTCCTTTACGAGTTAACAGTTCGATTTTGCGGCCTCGGAAAATGCAATGCGTCGCAGGCATCGCTTCGTTCCCATTCCGGTAGTCAACCTCGGACCAGGAAGCTGCCATCACGGTATCATCCATCACGTGGAATTGAACAGGATATTTTACGTTTTGATCGATTTTGGGGGAAGTCAGGTCAAAAAACGTACTTCCAGTTGTTGGATTTTGTCGGCTAAACGAACTCGTCCGAGGGACTTAGAAAACCAAGGTGTGCCAAATCGGATGTAAAATGCGGCCGTTAGAATGCCAACACATACTGTATGTAACATTTTTAATGACATACATTAAAGCTTGTTCTGGGACCATGATCGGTGCTCATTGACTATTCCTACCATTAAATCTCACTATAAGAGTCACCGCAACAGCTCATCTTCCCTAAGAAAATTCGCTGTTAATACATTCATAAAGAATTTATTATTTACAGCTGTTTGTCTCTACGCCTGCAACATCCAGTTACGCCACCCGCTCTACGCGAACGTGATGTGGTTGTAGGGTGTCGCCTGAACTTGAGTCTACAAGTGAACAATAACCGAATTATTTGATTTGTCGTTTTGTTTTGTACCATGACCCATGAACAAAAATAATTGTGTACACCATACTTCATCAAACACAGAGCTGTCTGCCGTTTGCTGATCTCTTACGAGGCAGGGGGAATATTGTCTTTTATACTTAACTAGCTGGCCCGACCCGGCTTTGCACGGATAGACAAATCAAAGTTAAATGTATATTAACAAAAAATGTATTATATCAATAAATATATTACACTATGTATTTCGTATGGGGGTTTTTAGTAACTTTGACCCCCCCCAAACCTCCAATAAAATTTCGATTTCTTTAAAACTCTTTCTTAGCGTGGACTTAGGGCCCTAGAGGAAGCTACATAATAAATTTCATTCCAATCCGTTCGGTGTTTCTTTTTAGTAACTTTGACCCTCCAAAGCCCCCTAAAATTTCGAATTTTTAAAACCCTTTCTTAGCGAGTACCTAGGGCCGTAGAGGAAGCTACATACCAAATTGCATTCCAATCCGTTCGATCTTTTTTTGTAGTAACTTTGACCGCCCAAAATTCCAATAAAATTTCGAATTTTTTGAAAAACTTTCTTAGCGAGCACCTATGGCCCTAGGGGAAGCTACATACCAAATTGCATTCCAATCCGTTCGATGGTTTTAGAGAAATCGTGATACTGTAACTTTGACCCCCAAACCCCTCTAAAATTTCGAATTTTCTTAAACCCTTTCTTAGTGCGCGTCTAGAGACTATAAAGAGTATTAGTGCCAAATTTCATATTTGTAGGCCTCGTGGTTTTGGAGAAACTGTGATGAGTCAATGAGTCAATGGTATTTGGCTTTTATAAGTATAGACTACTAGTAAGGTTCGTTAAAAATCACAGGCAGATTTATTAGATATACATCACAAACACATCATTTAATAAACGGTACCAGAAACTGGCACATTCTTTCCCACAAGCATATTTAAATTATTAAACAGGTACACTGTGACTTCATAATTGTAGGTGCAGCAGGAGAGGTGATTTTAAAGTAGGAGATTAACTAATAAATATTATTATTAGCTAGAGAGAAAACTATTCGATCGATTTCGAAAAAAATTGCACCAGACATGTCAATTAGGCCTGAATAGATGCACGAAAAAAGGTTTTGAAAATTTTTGAAAAACAACCCCCTTTTAGTCCAAAACCCCCCCAAAATCAGTTATTATTATTATTATCTAAACGAGAATTTTTAGAAAGATGTGGTTTTTTGCATATGGTGGTAAATTAAGGGCTACAAATAAGCAAAAAATGTTATCAAAATCGTTAGAGCAGTTTTTTTTATTAAAAAAATAACAGATTTTTTGGCCAAAAAGGGGGTTGTTTTTCAAAAATTTTCAAAACACTTTTTCGTGCATCTATACAGGCCTAATTGACACGTTTGGTGTAAATTTGTTCTAAATCGATCGAATAGTTTTCTCTCTAGTTTTGTATACATACAGACATACAGACATACAGACATACAGACATACAGACACATACACCTACAACAGACAGACATTTTGTAAAAACCACTTTTTTGGACTCAGGTGGTCCCAAAACGGATATTTCCACAAAAATCTCAACATCGAACTTTTTTGCGATCACTATACTTTCTCTATACTATAGTATAGTGAGAAAGTAAAAAAAAATACTATTTAAAAACAACACACTTTATCTAGGCCTATATAACTATGCTGAAGGGGATTTTTAACTGGGTAAATGTGTACAATTATAAGGATTATAAAACTGTAGGATTCAACCTATTTGTTAAATTTTTTTATTTATATACATTATTATAGTATATTTAAAGAAAGATACAAATATTTTCTTTTAATTGCTTTTCATTTCATATTAATAGATCAAATGATTTAGGAGTTATTAATATTATAGTGAAGAAATTAATAATCGAATATGTTTATAAAATGATGTACGAAGATGTCTGAATGTTTCCGAAGTTAAACAAATAAACGAATATAAACAATTTTTAAATTTTTATAAACTAATATATTGGGAATTCGCCGAAAAGTAGTAAGTCTACTTCCTAAGGAGAATCTAAGAATCTAAAATCCAAAAATGTTAACCCAAAAGAATTCAATGAAGAGGTTGTGCAATGAAATGAAACCTTCGAAGCCCAGTTTATGGAGCCAATAATTGTCTACGGTTCTTTGAACTGATCAGATAGTCGGTGCTTTGGGCGAAACCCATACATTCTCTGACGGTCTGTTAAGCATATGGGCCTGGTAAACAGTGTCGTGAGATAGAGATAAAGATCTTGCAGATCGCCGATCTAAGTTGGAACTGGGTCTTTTATCTGATATCACTGGGAGCAGAAAGTCACCGGTGGCTTTGAGTTGAACGTTTCACAAAATGCGGGCGATAAAAGACGTCTTTCGAAGACTGTCCTTACTCCTAACCACCTTATCAGAAAAAAATTAACATATATTTTACTATCGAATATGGTAAGACCTAAGGTCGGGAATGATAAATGAGCACCGACCATGGCCCCCAGAAATACGTTTTCGGGTGTCATTTATAACTTTATATATATATGTGTTCACACTCTAAAGGCCGCATTTTACGACCAATTAGGTATACACGTTTTTTTGTCTAAGTCGTTCGGACGAGTTCGTTAGCCAAAATAATCCAACAAACGGAAGCACGCTTTTTGACCTGAAGTGACATTTTTTAAATTTTTTCTTACTAGAATGAAAGTTTTGGGGTTTTATCTAAAAAAATAATTATAGAAGATTATTGAGTACATTTTGTTTCCTTAAACGACCTTATGACCCTTCTGGTTCCTCCAAAATCGATCAAAACGAAAAACACCAAAAAGTACCTGGTTAATATCCAAGTGGGAGATTTTACAGTGGGGCATCTTCTGATCCGGGGCCGCTGTGCGTTGCTAGCGTAGCGAAGCAGTCCATAATCCGAGGTCGCAAGGTCGAGGTGCAAACTAGGAAAGCGAGGTTTTCCTCTGCGAGCGGAACGAAGTAAGGCGTGAACCCGAGCTGGAGGGAAATTAGCTCAACTCACATCAACGTTTCTGACCGTGATTTAAAAAAATGTTGTATAGTGTATAAGGAATGTATTAGACTATCAAATTTCTTTGTCAAAGATCTTTGATCAAATTTCTTTCATGCAATATTTAATAGTGTAGTAGATAATCTTTTATCAATGTTGGCACACGTTCGAGAAAACGTAAGAGAGATCCTTCGATTAAAGATCTTTCAAAAAGAAATTTGATAGTCTAATAGAGGAATAATAGCCCAGTCAATAAAGGTTTTTTGTCACAACAAATTAGGGGAAAGCTGAATTTTTTATGTGATAGACCCTTATGAGACATGTATTTTCTCAAAAGTCCCCGCCTCTCCCCCTTGTGCTTCCCCCCTATCCCCCTTGAAGTTTACAAATGCAGAGCTTCACAAGATTGCTTACAAGTTCGTTAATACTCATCATAGCGAATTAATGTTTTTGTACATATGTTCCTTGATTAATATTAAACATATTTTGTTCTTATAAATTTTTCGATTAAGTTAATATTAAAGGACCTATTAAACAACAAACACCAAAAAAATGATTTCTCAAGGCATATAAATTTACTTGATTAACAATATTTTTTAAATTATTTAAAATACACAAAAATGTTTCAAATAAAACTTGTAGTATGTATCTTTAGCTTTAATATGATGTGGATAATAACTTGTTTAAATTAATCGCTTGCTCTTGGGGCGTCGTCAAAGAGACTGCTTGCACGCCGCTCCAGTGGTCAGACGCAGGTTTTTTAACCGCTTCGCATGGATATATTATGTACAATGGATGTTGCAATATAATTTTAGTAAATGTGTGAGCATAAATACTGTTTGTATATAATGTATTGTAAGAGTTAAGGTTTAGATTGTAAGTATATTAGGTAAGTTTTTTATTACATTTTTATAGGACTATATAATTTATTGGTTATCCCTTTAATTCAAGGAATTTCAAAAACTAATGTATTAGACGCTTAATACTTGTTAGCTATTAGCTATTTACAGTTTCATTTTTACTTAGTATGCTGTTTCAAAAACAAACCACCTTCAATAAGTCAACACGCAAATTTTATTTCGAATACCAGTTTTGGTTCGGGGGGCTAACCCTACTGTATTGAATAAAATAAATAGGGCTTTCCGTTATCCACCACCTATGGAGCAAGCGATTAATTTAAACAAGTAATTTTCCACATCATATTAAAGCTAAAGATTCATACTACAAGTTTTATTTGAAACATTTTTGTGTATTTTAAATAATTTAAAAAAAATATAATTAATAAAGTAAATTTATATGCCTTGAGAAATAATTTTTTTGGTGTTTGTTGTTTAATAGGTCCTTTAATATTAACTTTATCGAAAAATTTATAAGAACAAAATATGTTTAATATGGATCAAGGAACATATTATGTACAAAAAAATTAATTCGCTACGATGAGTATTAACGAACTTGTAAGCAATCTTGTGAAGCTCTGCATTTGTAAACTTCAAGGGGGATAGGGGGGAAGCACAAGGGGGAGAGGCGGGGACTTTTGAGAAAATACATGTCTCATAAGGGTCTATCACATATAAAAAATTAAGCTTTCCCCTAATTTGTTGCGACAAATGGCGATTTTCGGCCTTTATTGACTGGGCTATAAGAAAGCAGTACTTTACAATTTAGATTATTATGTAATATTTGTGTGTTCACAGATTATGCAGTATATTAGCAACAGTACAATGCCAGACACATACATCTCCATTGATTGTGACAATGCCGCATGTACCTCTGGAAGATCTATCCGCCTTTGTATCACAAGCTCACAATGCAATGATACATAGGTTCCATCACATTGAGCCTGAGATACATAAAAAAGGTAACGCTTACTGTTATGTCTCCGTAGGAATTATATTACAGGCAGTTAAATAAATATTATTTGAAGAAAATTTTGTCTTATTTTGAATAGAAAAAATGCTTCTAAAATGTTCATGAAATATATATATATATATGTATCGGGCTTTGTCCTGACTGAACAACCGACTGACATAGAATCAACATGGAGCTAAAACTACTTAAGATATAACTTGCCAGGTTTCATGTGAGTTGTCACCAGCGCGTGAGGGGAGGTACAATGTTGTAGTCTGAGGCCGCGTGGGGACTGACAGAGGAGTGTAGGAGTTTTGCCAACGGGTATCAGGTAGAAAGGGTCCCCATCCGCGAATTCCTCATACTGCGGAGTTTTGCCATCGGTTGGGGGTGGGCGCGAGAGGGGGAGGGGGGAGAGAGAGATTCCTGTAGAGAAGAGAGACAAAGAGACTCTTCTAGCGATTATAAAAGAAAGAATTCTGCCAGGTACAAAAATCATAAGCGATTGTTGGAAAGCATATGAATGCTTAAGTGTATACATACTATTTACGTTTCTTCATATTATATAATTAGAATAAAAAAAAAACTAGAGGACTTACCTAAACTGTTTAGTCACAGTATTTTGCCAATAACAGTATGATTATAATATTTGGATAATTATAATATTTCGTCGTATTATCACTTTATATAATTAGAATAAAAAAAAAAAAACTAGATGACTTACCTAAACTGTTTAGTCACAGTATTTTTCCGATAACAGTATGATTATAATATTTGTATAATTATAATATTTCGTCGTATTATCACTTTATATAATTAGAATAAAAAAAAAAAACTAGAGGACTTACCTAAACTGTTTAGTCACAGTATTTTGCCGATAACAATATGATTATAATATTTGTATAATTATAATATTTCGTCGTATTATCACTTTATATAATTAGAATAAAAAAAAACTAGAGGACTTACCTAAACTGTTTAGTCACAGTATTTTGCCGATAACAGTATGATTATAATATTTGTATAATTATAATATTTCGTCGTATTATAATTACGAGAAAGGTGGATGCTCTTTAATAATGGTCGTCAACCCCAAGCGTAGACAACCCTGACAATCGCTCTCTCTCCCTCCCTCACACTCTCTTTCTCCCGCCCCCACCGTTGGCAAATCTCCGCACCAAGAGGTTGCCGACGGCATCCCCCCCATCTACCTGACACCCGTTGGCAAAACTCCGGTTCCCCTGACAGAGACATTGTATGGGAAACAGGAGTCTAACAACACACGAAACAGATCCAGACGGCCGCTTCCCCCACCACCTTATTGACGCCTAGATCCACTGCGCATCCAAACTCCACAGCTCACATGAAACCTTTCCACTTATACGAGTACGAAAATTTAAAGGTATATCTTACGGGGTCATATGAAGAAAGGGTTTCGAAAAATTTGTATTTTAAAACGTAAAAATAGTGAAAACTCGGAGGTGTGTGATTTTTTCAATAATATTAATTTTAAAATCATCCATGTCAACGAAAAAATTAGGAAATGTCAATTAAATTCATTAGTAATGTTGGAAATTAAGAGTTTATTTCGTAAAGACTCTAACTTTGTTCTAAATGATCAGATAGAATTCATGTCAAACTCACTCGTG
The DNA here is from genome assembly GCA_018207615.1 of Philaenus spumarius. Taxonomy (NCBI): domain Eukaryota; kingdom Metazoa; phylum Arthropoda; class Insecta; order Hemiptera; family Aphrophoridae; genus Philaenus; species Philaenus spumarius. The sequence goes on along the minus strand of JAGFPH010003136.1, from coordinate 20,996 downwards.
CTGAGACCAGTGTCGTCCCTACGACCAATATGGTATAGGTCTCACACACCCACACCTACACACCTTTAGTCTCTGTTCTCTTTCAAAATGTGTATACGCCTGTTTTCTATATTTTCCTTAGTCTGTGTTAAGCTGTCTCGCCAATAAAATTTGTAGAATTTACTAAAAATTGTGCGTTAGTTTTTTCATAGCGATAGGTGAATTATGATGTAGTAAGCCCTTTGTTTGTGTTTCCTATTACCTAACCTAAAAAACAAGCGGTTGTGAGAAATAATGACCTGTTTTTAAATTTGCCAATTTGGTTGCTATGGTAATAAACCTAAACCGTTGTGTTGGTTCAGTATAGGCCTAACCTAAAACCGTGTCAAGCTTACGATAATAATCAGCAGTGTTATTTGTTATATATATGTAACAATTAATGTTTGAATTTTAATGCTGCAAACTTTTTCGATTATTTTTTGTGTTTGTATTTTATTTTTTCAACTTAACCTGAACAAAATTTGTCGCGAAAAATAATTAACTGATTATAAATTGACTATGTTGGTTGCTATGGCTATGGTTATGAAAGTAAATGCGTTCAAAACACGTGAGTTGGTTTAGGGCACATCTAGAATTGTGTTGTTAAGCTTTCGATTTAGCTGGGAGGGTATGCGTATTTTGATCATTTCGACCCTTCAAATCAAAATTATACAAAATCCTTTCTTAGTGCACTTCTACATAGTGGTATGAGTGCGACCGTGCCGGATGCGATCCAGCAAAAATCGTACCTGTAGCGACCCAGCTAGTAGCTTACAGTGCCCCATGCGACCCAGCTAGTAGCTTACAGTGCCCCATGCGACCCATTGTTCGAGAGAAGAATTTTTACGGTGCGTCGTTTTAACTTAATTTACTCCTAGTTTATAAACCCTATGCACGTTTAAGAAACATGTACAGTCTGCCAGAGCCTCATATTAGCCTAGAGACCTACCTATTAGCATATCTCTAGTTGCCAGCTGCTACCACGGGGAGGTTTGGGGTTGGACTTTAAGCAACTATAATTTTTTGCATTGTATTTATTTTTTACTTAAAAAAGAATCAACTGTATGGGTTGGTCATTACTTAAAATAGCTATACAATCGGTTGTATAACCTAAACTAGTTGTGTTGGGTCGCTAGTGGCAGTATGACAAATTGGTCGATCGCTTGCAGCACGGGTCGCATCCGGCACAACACCTTATGAAGGAAACCTGAACATTTTAGTGCCTAGCTATCATAGTTTTGGCTGTACGTTGATTATGAATCAGTCAGTCAGTCAGAAATTACTTCTGTATATTGTACAGATTAGGCCTATATTGCGTTATAACTCCTTTATACTATTTGAAGAAGTCTATCCTTTACAAACAATATAACCTATATAAATAGGGCATGAATGTATGCCTACTTCTTATTTCAATTTTAAATATTGCAAAGATGGTAAATCTTAAGACGTAGGCACTGCCTGAAGGTGTAGGTCTACATTATATTAAAATTGTAGTGAAAAGTAATGAATATCCATTTGTACATTCATTGTACAAGAGGAGTTTCAGATTACTTAACTATTTCACTAATTGATTGCAGGTGTAAAGCAAACTCCGGGAAGTCCAGAATGGTTCATGGCGGCATCCCATTCATCACGAGACTCATTGCGCAACTTCACCCACGTGGCACTACTTGCCGAAGAGGCCACAAAGTATATGTCCCAAGCGTAAGTGTAATAGAAACAAGTTTTACTTATACATAACTTATAATTATACTGCATACTTGGTTCCTAATGAAAGGCGCCATCTATTAACAACCATGACAGCTACCTTGTGTTTAACTAGCATGACAGCTGTTAGATTTCTAAAAATAAAAATGAACACAATTCTCACCAAAAATACGTTCATTCGTCAAACGCGTTTGAACGACAAAGTCGTCGTCTTGTCACTGAAGAGGACGACTTTGTCGTTGAAACGCGTTTGAACG
>JAGFPH010003136.1:6923-19004 GCA_018207615.1 Philaenus spumarius | reverse complement strand
TCATCTTGTCACTGAAGAGGACGACTTTGTCGTTGAAACGCGTTTGACGAATAAACGTATTTTTGGTGAGAATTGTGTTCATTTTTTTTTCTTTTAGAAATAATATTTCTCACGAGTCAAGCTCTATTATATTTATAGCTGTTAGATTGTTTACATTCTATACGCAAGTGTAATCTATCACGCAAATCAATCAAATTAAATAAATGTAAAGCGTTATACATTTTATAAACTGTTATTTATAAACCAACGTAAATAAATAAACGTAATTATCTGAATTAAATCAACGTGTTAAATCAGGTAAGTGTAGGCCTACTAATAACTTGCAAAATATTCGCACGGCTCAGCTAGTTTTCAAAGGTTATAATGCCTTGTTCGAGAATGGATTCATTGTGGCCGGAGGTGCATACGAGCCTGAAGTAATTACACAGTTTAAATTAATAAACCTTTTACAAAATGTTTCAGATTAGGACTATCGCCCGAGCAAGTACATTTCGGACTTCCGGAGATGGACATAAGCTCAACACCTCTCACAGAGATGTGTCCCTTACCCATGGAGTTCCCGTGTGAAGCGCACAAGTACCGTTCACCTTCAGGCCATTGTAACAACGTACAGAATCCTAACTGGGGCAATGCGGGTACAAGATATGTACGATTCCTTCCTCCAGACTACGCTGACGGCGTTAGTTTGCCTAGAGGAACTGCACACTAGTGAGTATAGTATACTAGACAAGATCTAGCAAGGGCTGTGACCTCGAGATGCGCAGTAGACGTGGAGTTGATTCGAGTGATGGGGGGAGGGGGTTGAGAGGCTCAGTCTATTGCCGCGCTCCGAACATAATACTTCGACATAATGTGTGGTTAGCCTCCTGGATTGTATACTTTTAATCTATATACTAGTAGTTCTATGAACACTAGACCTCGCTCGTTGAAATAACAAATTTGGTTTTAATCCTAGGTTAAAAATAGTGTGCCAGTAAGTAGAAGGTTTAGCCGGTGAAAAATTATTTTGCAATTTATTCGTTTTTTCACTGTTTCCAGGGACACCGGACATAAAATGTCTCTTTGGGAGGTACGTTCTATATCCCCATTTTTTCAAATGTTTTTTGGGGATTTAGTTTTTAATGTATTTTTTTTTAGTTTTTACGATTTTTTGTATCAGTTTGACTTTAAATACTGTGTGCTGCAACAAAGAAACAAAATTAATAAGAGAATGTAGTTGGTAAAGCACTACAACTCAGTCAATGCGACGCAACGCCAATCGGGCTCCTTATCTCGGTTCACTGACGTTGCGCAGGAAAGAGCAAGACAGCAAGTAGCGCTCTCTCTCTCACTCTCCATAAAATTATAAGGTTTTATGAAGATATCTAAAGAATAAACCCATAAAAACATGGTTAAAATACAAAAAACTTGGACCGTTTTTAACAAATTTGAAGTTTGCGGCCATTTTGTGAGCTTACCGTTAGAGATACGGAAAAATCAAGAAAACAATTTTGTAGAACATCAAATTTGCTAACCGTAAAATGCTATTAGTTTTTCAATTCGTCTTACGGGTAAGCCACAAACTGTCTTTGGAAAAAACGGTGACTGAGAGAAACGGTGCGGCCACTATTTTAATTTTATTTCAGGGGTTAAAAATGAAAAATGAAAAAACCGTATATATACAACGCTCGGCCTAGGAATAAGGAGCATTCATGCAAAAAATCATGACAATCGGTCAAGGTGTTTGGCCGTAATCGTGAGAAAGTCAGTCAGACAGACAGACGGACGTAAAGCCAAAAGGTCGAGCTAAATCGGAAACCTCGCTTCGCTCGGTCAATAAAGGTTATAAGATAAATGAAAAAAATTGTAAATATGCTTTCCTATCCATGAATAACATAAATAGACTCGAACTAAAAAATAACCCACATATAAAATTAATTCTTTCTCAGCGAATCTGATATTGTAATGAGACTTGATAGCTTGCAATCTTTTTACTTTTCACAATAAAACACACCCCAAAAGCAAGGGGCGTGATGTTTTCGGAACTTCGCAAGAGTACGTCCCGTTCTTTTTGGGTGTGTTTATTTTGTGAAAAATAAAAAGATTGCAAGCTATCAAGTGTCATTACAATATCAGATTTGCTGAGGAAGAATTAATTTTATCTGTGGTTTATTTTTTATTTTTTAGTTCAAATCTACTTATGTTATTCATGGATAGGAAAGCAGTTTTAATTTTTTAATTTTATTTTTTACTTTTTAATTGTATTCATAAATTGGATTTTTTCGAAAATGTTTGGTCCTCAGAGCCAACCCCTCCCTATCTGAGGGTTAATTTGTACTTAATATACGTTTGCGAGAACGCTGTCGTAACGCGATGTGCTATACGGAGCAGCCCGAGGCGATTCGGAAAGAGTCGAGGCGACTGTGCACCGGTCCACCCACCGGTTGAACGTTAGTGAGTTGAAGAAAAGCATGTAATAATACCTTAATTTATTCCGTCAAACCATCCAATGTAATGAAAGTATTTACTGTATATCCTTTATACTGTATATACATAATACTTCGGTCTGGAAGCCCTTGTACAACTGTGATAATAGCGTGGTGTCCCTTCCCCTCCAGCGTTCGACGTCCCCACTTACCTTAACTCTTCCCTCCTGCCAGCGCATCGTAGAGGTCTCATGCTATATCTGACGAGTTATAGTTTTGCTTCTTCCTGTCAATTTAGAGAAACAATCCCGCACATACGTTTGTTTACAAAACTACTGAAATAGAATGGCAGTATTAATTTGCGTTTCTATAATACAAATACATAAATAGACAGGGTGTCCCGTAAGTTAAGTGCTAAACTTCGGGAAATGGTTCTATGGGTGAAAATAAAGAGAAAATCAAGAATACAATTTTCCAAATATCCGTAATATTTTATAAAACAATTCATATCTAGAGAACGGTTAAACCGATTGAGTTCAAACTTGGCATGAAGTTTAACCTAACAATGATCTATTTTAAGAAATATAAACAATTATATCTAATAATGTGTTTCAAAACGGCGGCTGTTTGAAATTCCAAACCTAAATTACTCAAAAACCGTATATTTTGAATAAAAATAAGCGATTATATCCAAACATGCGCTTTAAAATGGTGGCTGTTTGAAAATTTCAAACATGAATTACCCAAAACTGTACATTTTAACATCCAATGTCACGTTCCTTTTTTGTAGTTCTTTTAAATCCCTATCAGATGGTGTTACTGTTAAACCGTTCGGATAGTCAGGCTAAGTTATATGTAATAATTGGTTTGTTCAACCCGGCATCCTATTCCAACGCAGTAACAATATTTTAATTAAAACCCATTTCAATTACAACTTCGGAAAACAAAACGTAATTCAAATGTAGCTAATTTCCTTGAAGCCATTGTTTTAAATAGAACTCTGCACTCCTAGTTTGACTGCAAACTACAATTAATTAAAAAAATATTTTTTAAACAGTTGAGGGACTGCCGACAGAAGTGAAAACTGTCATGAATATAAATCGTTGGTTATATTGGTTTGATCCGAAATTTTATAATTTTAGACCTATCACCAAGTACACTAATTTAACACAACTTACAAAATGAGGAAGCAAATGTCCATTTTATCGGTAGCGTGACGTGGTTAAATCCATATAGCTATTGACTTTAAGCTTTTGAATTTACCACTGCCTATTTTATTTCGTCGATTTAATTCTTCTTTTTCGATCAGCTGTAAAACTGTTACATTAAACATCTGGTAAATATATATATATTTTTGTTCTTGATGCCTATATTATAGGCGGGCTTAAAGTATCCATGAAGCCGTGGTTTATATTAGTACGTGTGTAAACCGACGAAGAAGAAGAAATTATCAACGAAATCAAAATCTAATCTAAAGTGCGTATCGCGAGTTCGTATATTTTACCTCACCCAAAAAGTGGTCGGTGCGCCTAAAGAGGTTTTCACTTCAATGTCTAATCAGTAGCAGCAACTAACTTTACAAACGTAATCCATAATAGTCATCAAAGCAAGGCAAGGGAGAGAAAATGTCCCAAACCAGCTGATTGAGTGAGTTGTGGGAATGATGAGTTGCATATGAATCAAACGAACGACATTAATCGATGCATTATTCGGTTCTTTTAAGAGTGTGGGCTCAAATGGTTCAATTCAATGAAAAGATTCGTTTTGCCGATCATTAGTGCAAGTGAACCGAACGGCAGACAATTGCCTTTAACCTTACACTCATTATGCTCTTCTTAAAATCAAGGGAAAATATTTCATAAAAATACGATTTGTACTTGAGTTCTGTGAAAAAGATGTTTTTGAAGTGCAAAATATTTTGCGGACGGTGAATCGGATTTTACCGTCACGCTCTACTATATTATTAGTACACATGAGTATATAGTAGAGTATATAGTTTACTTGGTAATACCTCTGAAATGGACATTGTGCTTCCTCATTTTGTAAGTTGTGTTAAAATAGTTTACTTGGTAATACCTCTGAAATGGACATTGTGCTTCCTCATTTTGTAAGTTGTGTTAAAATAGTTGACTTGGTAATACCTCTGAAATGGACATTGTGCTTCCTCATTTCGTAAGTTGTTTAAGGCTCTTCTTTACCTTGAAGAAAACTTCCGAGTGTGCAGTATGATTTTAATACAAAAAAGGCCTGACTCAAGCCGCAAAATCGTTGAAACATGCATTCGTAATAACGTGTTTCGGATTCTATTTATAAATTAATAATCTGGGAAACTACTTTAAGTTATAAAGAAGGCTTTATATCTTTTACGTGTTAGCTTAAAATATGGAAATTATTGCTTAAAACTCCAAAAAAATGCGTTCAAAATAATCGATTTTTACTCAGTTGAACCGTTGATTAAAATGAGTTTCCGTCGATTTCTTTCAATTATGAGATATAAGACAAAAGCACAAAGCCTTTAAGAACAATTTAAGATGTTCCACGACTTTTTAGGTAGAAAAACGTCGTCCGAAACACGGTAGTACTAAGCGGATATTTTTGCTGTTTTACGCAAGGTATAGAAGACCCTTAAAATAATTTACTGGTAGTTTTAAAATAATCAAATTTTGTTTACTTTGCAAATTTGTTTTATGCAGGATTTTTCCAAATAATTTCTATAATATATTTTATATTTATCAGAATATCGCCATAGAAGTTTACACTTTTTCCGTGTGGTCTTAAGCACACCCGGATTCTTTTTAATTTATAAGAAATTATTATTTTGTACTTTAAATAGTTTCCACGACTTTTAATCTTTATTCATGGTTTTTTCATGTACTCAAGTAGTAACGGCATTCCAAGCCCAAGAGAAGTGTCAATTGTTGTCCACGGGCAGGAAGATGTTCCCCACACTCATCTTGTCTCATTGGTTGCAGTATGGGCCCAATTTGTTTCTCACGATATTTCTCACACACCACAGATGACAGGCAAGTATTTACATAAAATTATATTTAGAAACGTTGGTGGGAGAACTAAATCCCATTACCAGGATAACTTATAGGACTGCGTGAAAATTTATAGATTGTTTATTGAAGTTATACTTCTTTGCGCCCGTTGTAATCGGGATGGGGTTGAGAAACCGCGTCACGAGTTAGGAGTAAAATCCGGAAAGTGCCTTTTTATACCTTTCTTCGTATATTCGTATACTTTCCTATTGGAAACGTCGGATTGATTTGAAACTTTGCACACTTATCAAGGACCGATGACAATGCAGTATTATTTTGTTGGGTGTAGTAAGTGAGCACTGATCATGGGCCCCAGAACACGATGTGATTTTCACCCCTTCAAAAAGTCGGGTTGATTTGAAACTTTGCACACGTATCAAAGACCGATGACAATGCAATATTAACTTTGTTGGGTGTAGTAAGTGAGCACTGATCATGGTCCCCAGAACACGACGTGATTTTCACCCCTTCAAAAAGTCGGATTGATTTGAAACTTTGCACACGTATCAAAGACCGATGACAGTGCAATAATAATTTTGTTGGGTGTAGTAAGTGAGCACTGATCATGGTCCCCTGAACACGTTTTCGACAGTCATTAAAAATTTTATATACAGGGTGACGATATGCAGAAACTTCGGGAGCTCGTTCATTTTGTTGGGTGTAGTGAGTGAGCACTGATCATGGTCCCCAGACTAACTGTGACCAACCAAACAGATGCAACGATAGTATTCATAAGGGTATGTAACAAAGAAGGAAAAAAATGGGATCTTAATTTTAAAATATGCCTTCAGTGTTGGTTAGTGTTTTTATAAAAGAATAGGCTATCATCTACAAAATAGTAGGGCTACCGGTACTCTAAGTTACGACTAGTTTTCCCCAAAATATATTAAATCAATAGTAGGTCTACCTGTTTATACCATTGGATGGCCAAAGAAGTATAACTTCCACCGTCTGGTCAGACGCAGACCCAATTTTTTTGTTTTGTATTACGACCATAACTAATAAGCCCCATGAAAAATCACAGTCAAATTGTTAATTAGATAGGCCTACACACCAGAAAAACTAAACATTTTTATTCATCTTAAAAGTGTAGTAAAAGATCTGGATCAAAAAGCATGTCCCATTAGGCTAAACATTTTAGTTAAAGACCTGAAATAAATTTTGTAAAACAAAAGAAAAGATCTTACATTTTAATTTACAGTCTTCTTAAATTAACAAATTAAGCTTAATTAAGCTGATTTTTCAATTAACAGAAGTTCAAAGTTTTATGATTCTATAAAAATAGCAATAATTCTGACCAAAAATCCAAGACAGACAATGCACTTGCAGTATCCATGCCATATCAGAAAACTGTACCCACAACTATACAACACAAAATTTACCCTAAAAGTTGTAAACATAACCTAAGTGATCCACATCTTGTTGAAGTACTTAGCTGATTAGCTGTTATATGGTAAGGGTGCGCAATACCAGGACTAAACGGTCCTCTTCAATAAAAATTATCTTTCAACGAATTTTGAAGATAATCTTTTGTAATTTGCAGGAAATCGTTCTTAAACATCTAAATTATAATTGCTAGGTGACAAAAATGGTAAATTATTGATTTGTATTAAAAATACTTGCTTAAAAACAAGATTAAAAACATAATTTTCAGTCGAGTCACTTGTTAGCAGTAAAACATCGGGGCGAATTTTGTTAACTACTAACTGTACATTCCAATTCGCTCCAGATTTCTGCAAATTTAAATGTCATACGCATATGGCGGAAACTAAAAAACATCTGGTGTGCACATCACACAACTTTCCTTACCAAAATAGATGCTGTATCAATTATCAAATTTCTCGAGCGAGAGATTGATGATACCATTTTCGAGTTAATAGGAGTATCCGTTTCGAAGAAAGCGGTACTAACTTCAAAACGGTTAATCCCACGGACCTGATTTTGGTCTCAATCGATTTCTAACCTCACAAAATGTCAAATTTGATACCAAATACGGCTAGTTTAAAAAAAGACATTTTTACCCCCAAAAACGCCCTTTTTGGGGGCAATTTTTGAAAAAATGGAAAAAGTTGAGTGGGGTATCGTTTTTGACATTATTTTGGACGCTGAATCGAATGAGGCCATTTTCAAGTCGATAGGAGCAGCCATTTCAGAGATAAAAACAAAATAACTTGGTTTTTGTAATAACTTTTTTCAACGAATTTTTAACGGTCTTTCGCGTACATAGGGTGTTAAGGGGGTCGGAGTAGAGTATGTTAGCAAAGTTTAATCAAAATCGTTAGAGGGAATTTGGAGTAAATACCAAAAATGTGCTAAAAACTGCTCCCACGGTAAGACACCACCTCCGATTTGCTTCAAATTTACATGGGTTTAATTGTTTACATGTTTGAAGATATCCTGTAAATTTCAGTTCGATCCGTCCAGCCGTTTGCCCTGTGCACTCCGGACACACACACACACACACACAGACACACAGACACACAGACAGACCAATTGCCAAAAATGCATTTTTTGGACTCAGGGGGCCTTGAAACGTAAAGATATTATGAAAACTCGACATCGAATTTTTGGGTCGATCGCAATACTTACCTTACCTAGTATAGGGTAAGGAAAGTAATATAAAAATAACACCGGCATTAGTAAAAACTAAACCTTATATTCTAGTCTCTCTTGAGTGCTTTACTAATGTAATATCATAGGCCAGTCTTCTCAAGGTTGGCTTCGCTCAATGGATTCGATGCTTTTACTCGAGTGGTATTGCACACACTTAACGAATAAGTCAAACAATCCAGCCTTGTGCTTTCGCTATACTCTTTTGTTACTCATGGACGTACGTACTCACACTCGCTTTTATAGGAGTTGTGTCATTGTAACATGACGTGTTTTATAATTTTTTTTCACAAAAAGATTAATGCATAAAATTTACTATTTCATTGGTCGGATGTGTGCTTACATGGTATTTTTCTTCCTTGTTTCCAACCTAAATGTAGATTTAAATAATTTAAATCGTTTGCACAGGATTCAACGGAGAAAGACTAAAGTGCTGCGGCGTGGATTTCAACTACTTCCATCCTGAATGCTTTCCAATAAGACTGCCGAAGACTGATCCGATCCATGGACCTTCACATTTACGTTGTCAGGACTACGCCCGTTCAGCTACAGCCCCTCGCACAGGATGCACACTTGGTAATTCGTGACTTCATAATGTAAAATATTCTGGTAGATTAAAAGTTAAATACATTAGTTGTTTAAGCAAAATTATTGTTTGCATTCTGAATACCACGTGACGGACAAGTCTCTTAAATTAGTTTACCATTTCAAAGGGAACATTATTTCAATGAGCCCTTACTTATCGGAACTAATTCTGGGGTAAATAGGTTGGAGTGCGCTGCAAATGAAGTACAAATAAAATGTAAAATTTGAAGGAAGGTTATATTTTAAAGAAATGTAAATCTCAAAATACGAGAGGATCCCTACAGACCCAGAATGTCAGGGGAATTGGTTTGGTACAGGGAATGTCAAAGAAGATGGTATGAAATAGACGAAAATCCAGGAAAAATTTCAGAAAACATAATAAGTCTTGGGAAGTATAGTTAATTTATTCTTAAGTTCCTATTCAAATTTGAATTTAGGTTGTTTTACTTTTTTACATTTGATCTAAGGTTTACAAAGTCTTTAATTTAAAAGTAAAGTTTAATTCGAGGTATTTTGTCTTTCATTTTTTAAATGGTATTTTTCCAAAGTGAATTATTATGTTCATAGTTTACATACCAAGTTATTTTATTTCAAACTTTTTTTGTATAAATGTACTTAGTTTTTTAGTTTCTAAATAAGGTAAATTCATTCTGTTCTTTTGTTCTAAGTTTGACTCATTCAAAGGAAGGTACTTACATCACACAAGTGCAATTAATCATTAGTTAATGTCTAAGTAAACTATGTTAAGTCGCTTAAAGAAACAATTATAGATTCATAACTTCCTTAAATACAGTTTATTTTCACTCAGTAACAAAATTACAGCATTACAATGCACAACAATCATTGTCCACGCAGAGAAGAAGAACAAGGTGTTGCCAACTTAGTAAAGATAAATGTACCTACAAACCAACCGTTGAAATTAACATTGCCACTTACGATCTTCTATAAATCACTTTTGTATTGGAATAATTGATATTCAGCTTTCTTATTTTAAACGAATCAGGACCAGTTGATTTTCAATTAATAAAAAGAGGATGTGTGAGGAAGGCTTTGGGGATGGTGGGGAAATAACAATATGTATTGCGTGAAAGATTCTAGATTTATTTAGTGTTTCGAGAATTAGGGAAACTTTTGAAAACCAACCATTCAGAGTAAGGGAAAAAATTGAAAATGAAATTTTTGTTGGTACCCTGTATGGATATAGTTTTGCAGTAGGAAAGGTTTTTTCAAATGTTTACTTTTAACCCACCTTTAAAATAACCCACACTTACATTCATAATTTATTTAAAAATCGTTTCCAAAATTTGCCTTTTGAAGGCAATAAAATATTTTTTACCTACTTCTGCTGCTAAATATGTTAGTTAAAGTTAAATAAAAGAAGTTTATAAACCAATTAGTTTGCTCGATATACCACAAGGTTGGTCTGGCCTTCAGCATTGATTTGCCTCATTTATAGCACACAAAGTATACATATGAGTTTGGCCTGCACTAAATACATTAACATTGTAACACATACAATAGTTAAAATTACATTGAACAGAACATGTACAAGATATAAAAACGCGTAGTCATTATTGTTACCGACAAAACAAAACTATGACAGAAGCATACAGATTCTTGCCGCCTTCTTTTCAAAAAGCTTGATGTTTTAACTTTCCCATCGATTTATATTCTGAGTGTCATCATGTTTTCGAAGTTCCACGCAGATGTACACTATAATAAGGTACATAGGTACAATACAAGAGAAACATACAATTTAGCCATTCCTAAACACAGGCTTTCTCAAACTTCAAAGTCACCAGCAGTTTCTGGGGCAATCCTACACAACTGTCTTCCACATAGGCTTAAGGCAATGACAGATGAAAATGCATTTAAGAGGGAAGTGTTGAGACACTTGAAGCAGGGCATCTTTTATTCTATAGAAGAATTCATGGGGCTGCCTTCTACCGAATGATGGAGGTGCTTTTCTTTCTTATATGTTTCAGGGCACTATATTGGGAAAGTAATTTTTGGAAGTGCAAAATTATATTAAATGTAAAAAGTATTGATTGTGTTGAAATTTAATATATATTCAAATTAGTTTTAAGAAGCATAAAGTTGCAAAAAGAAGAAAAATGTATGTTTTGTTGTATTTTAGATGTTGTTGCTATCACATTTGAATGTGAATATCATTGGTTATTTTGTTTATTGATGTGTTTTGTGGTTTTTGGGTTTGGCTGGAGCTGATGTTGTGTTTGTTGTCTATGTAATGTTTTAATAGTCCTGTAAAATGACGCTTGCTATAAAAAATGTATTTTTGTCAAAGGCGAAGTAGATAAATAAATAATAACAAACACTTGAGAAACCAAACAACAATGGTATAGCCTCAAACCATTTGTTCAAGTACTCTTTAGTGAGACTGAGTAAAGTAGTGAAACTGAGTCAAATGCCTGCTCAGTGAGTATATTTTTATATTTTTTCTAAATTTCATTAATCGAATCAATTTATTTCATATACTGAGACAGTCCTTTGAACAACTTTAAACTAGAGTAATTCAACCCATGTTCAAACACCTTCAGTCTATGCATTGGGTATTTTAATATTTGCTGACGGAAGGAATATCCATGTTGGACCGTTGGTGCTGACAGACACCATTCTTGTTGGATTTAAAATACAGTAGAAGTTTTAAAATATATAAAATACATGGCAGGGTTGAAAGTTAAATTTTTTGAAATATATTTCTACATTGAATCTCTATACTTCAAACTACACATGAATCTAATAATTTGTTTCTTTTATATTTTCTTGATAAATTAAATAGACAATACTATTGTGGGAGCTAGTCCTAACATTTTATTACCATTACATTAAAAATATTTCTATATCGTTTTGCTACTTAATCAACAATTAATGTGTTTTTGCTTTTATAGGGCCGAGGGAACAAATGAACGAAGCTTCTTCATTCCTTGATGGTTCGGTCATCTATGGCAATTCTCAACAGGAGTTGGATTCTTTGAGGAGTTTCACTGCGGGAAGACTCCAAACTCAACAGTCAGGTCACAGAGTACTTATGCCGGCTGATACCAAGTCTGAAGATTGCAGATACAACTCCATTCACAAGTAAGTATCCACACAGCTTGGACGTTAACATAACTTGTGGTTGTACTAGATAGTTTCAATATTACCGAATTTCCATAACAAAGATGAGCTGTTGCAGTAGCTCTTATGGGGAAACCTAAGGTCGGGATTAGTCAATGGGCACGTTTTGGAGTGTCATTAAAACTGTTATATATATAAAAGCGAAATACCACTGACTCACTCATCACGATTTCTCAAAAACTACTGAACGGATTGAAATTAAATTTGGTATGTAGCTTTGTCTAGGGCCATAGGTGTTCACTAAGAAATGGTTTTAAAAAATTCGAAATTTTAGGGGGGTTTGGGGGAATCAACGTTATTAA
>JAGFPH010003135.1:126694-162645 GCA_018207615.1 Philaenus spumarius | reverse complement strand
CGGGTGGCAATCGAGAAACTATTTTAAACAAATTTTGACCACCGTTTTCGTCTGGCAACGTGCGGATAAGCTATAAGGGACTCTTTTTGTGTAAGATTGCTACAAAAATCGAATGAGAAACAAATTTCTAGCTGGAGCGAAGATATGCTCTGGACTAACATGTTTATCTGGCCATTCAGTTTACTATTTTTAATTGCGAGTTTCTTAAGATGTCTGGAATGTAAATTTTTCTATAATTTGTGATTAAACGTTATCTTAGTTGACTATACATTTAAGCTTTAATTTTGAAATACAAAGCTCCCTCATGACCATAACTGTTATAACCAATATAAAATTGTTTTTTACAAACACAATTTGTATTAACTATTCATCAACCTTTATTTGTTGCCGTACATTAGCCCGAACGGTTATCATCATAACATTAATACATGTGAAGACACGTAAAAAGTTACGACACAGCGGCACTCTGAGTTGCTGAACGCGAAATAAAAGTTTTAGTAGAGATCTCATAAGAAATAAAATTACATAGAATCATAAAAACATCCATTAGTAGAATCCCTCTGCAAACTTTGTTTTCGAAACGTCAACGAAAACACATTTAATGTACTTTTACTGTAATGTCGTTGTTTAAATTGACATACAAAACTTTGAAAATACTCAAATATACAAAATGTAAAAAACTAAAAAATTGTTATTTAAACTTATTGTTATTTGTTTTGGTAACACTTTATTGAAGTCTCATAAAGTCGCCACAGCGTTAATATTAACTGTAATATGCTTATACTTTCTGTATAAAAATAAATGTGTGTATTTAAAAAAAAGGGGAAATACGATTGAAATAACGAAAATCTGCAAAAATATACAAAGAAAAATATAATTACCAAATAAAACCCAAACGAAAATAATAGTTAGTGTTATGTTTTGCAGAGCATAGTAAAAATATGTTTTAGTATATTAGTTATTAGAATTAGTGTTTTGGATGTTAAGGTATTAACCATTAACACGGACAAGGAAGTACGGTATAAACATGGAAATTGTAGCAAGGTCGCGGGAGAGTTCGTTAAACGCGGAACACGGAACTCGCTTTGCTTTGGTTTGTTTTAGATGACAACAAGGAAGCTAGACGGGTTATAAAGTATAATCCGAATCTAGACTCGGGGCCAGAGGATTGTGGGGGGCCAGAGGATTGTGGTCGATGGGCCAGAGTGGAGTGGTCGGGTGACCAGTGAAGGGCTGCGAGTTAGGCCAGTCTGTTGTTAGTGTGTTGGGCCGGAAAGTTGGGCCAGTTCGTCGTGCAAAGTGCGGACAGGAAACCGAGAAGGGAAGATAAGCTCGAAGTTTGGACCATCGAGATCTCAAGTGACAACATACCGAGTGAGCAAACCAAAGTATTTTTAGAGTTACATTATATTCAGAGTTTTGGGGTTATTCACATAAGAGTGGCGCGCTTTAGTTGCCAATACCGTAATCCAGTCTTTCTTATAAAGGTCAATACCTAATAAAAGAAATGTACGTAGATCATAAGTAAAGGCTAATGTATCGAGCCGTATATAGTTGTATTATTGTATGAGTATAAATATAAAGAGATAAGTGTTACCACTGAACCACACTGATGCATTGTTTTTATTGATCTGTCCCTTTGCTACTAACATAGTAAAGTATTGTTTGAACCCGGGTGATAAGGGAACTAGAAATCCCAAACCTATCAAAATGTATTAATAATAATAATTAAAAGAAGAGGACAGAATTTTATTATAAGTCATATTTAATATTTGAAATAAAACATCTTATTGCAATAAACAATATAAAAATGTTATTCACGTTTAAGACGTTATGCATGCCAATCCATCCAATTTATACACCTTACAAAACCTTCCTTGTGTAACCTATTTTTATGAAAATATTGTTTTATAATTGGCCGAGAGAAAACGAGGTGCTGTTTCAAGACCGTTCGGCATTTCGTCTCATCTTTTGCTACGCGATTACGACCAAACGCTTTGTTTAGGTATTTTTGTAACATGCAACACAATTTTTATATTATTGGACACCTTGTAAATGATTCACAGCGTACATTACTCAAATTGTTCGTTGTTTACTGTATCAACGTAGATAAATGACGTCGGGTTCAGTTCTAAGGATGCTTGGTTTTATCCCATTAATCAACAAACTTTTTCAAAGGTTTTTAAAATTAATTTTATTCTGGCATAAACTTATTCTTGGTTGAATCCCATGAATTAATATGAATATGTGTAATGTTATAGGTTCTAAATTTTGCTTTCGGTGCCTCTACAAATAAATTTTAACGAAAAATTGGCAAAGTAAAACATTAAAACTAAACGTTAAACAAAGTGTAGTAAAGCATAAACAATTCTTTTTAGATAAATTTTAAAATTGTAACTTGTAAAACGTTTTTAATCGAAAAAAACTAATTAAAAACTGATACTATGGACCAAATAAAGCTTAGTTAAGGTGTATTTAAAAACTTAATTTATAAATTGTAAAATATATGTATTATTTACTTTTCGTCAAATGTAGAGCCACTAGTTGTACTTTACCTTTTATGTGGCTACATGTTTCACAGGCAGCATTATCAGGCCAGCTATCTATGTTCTATGTCCACCCAAACACTTATATATACACAACACTTAACATATATATTTTCGTACATTTTTCGTACACGTCACATAAAGAAATTAATATGTCAAAACAATAATAATTTACCTTTGCACTTGAAAGGTATCTCATTCTAGTGTGTCACTCCCTACAAGACTGATTTCCAAAGGTAAAGGTGCAGCTCAGTTCAATTCTTATCGGATTGTACTTTGTGCACTAGATTTTCTTATGTCTCTTTGATTTTATTTTGCTGGCAATATATCAGATTATAAAGGCAATTGGAAGTCAAATTTAATTTTTCATTTCTGGATTGCTTTTGTGGTGTTTATAAATCTCACATTCTCCAAAGACGTTCATGTTGTGACCTTTATTTATTTTATGTATCACTGACACATTATCCTTTATGCTGGTATAAGAATGTAGGTTATCAATTAAATAGTATTTGAATGCTGAGTTTTTAGTTTAATTATTTCTGCTGCTGCGTATATGCTCTTTAAATCTTTTTCTAAATGTTCTGCCAGTTCGTCCTACTTGTTCTACAAGTTCTACTTGTTGGAATTAAACAGCTAATAAAGAAAACAAACCCCACAAAGTTCGCAAAGACCTAAGCTTTAGAAGGGTTTAAAGTTTTCTCAAAATAAACAATAACGATGGAAATAATGAGAAAGATAATATTATTTGATGTTTTATAAATAAAACTGCTTTGTTTTAAATGAAAGTAGAAGAACTATTTACGTTTGATCAAAATTTTAAAATTAATTAAATGTATATGAAATTTTATTTTAACGTATTAGTTTTGAGGGTAACACACAACTATGTCGTATAACATCTTAGAGGACTAATAATTAAAATGCCACGAAAGGCGTGAACGGTTGTTAAGGCGTGAAAGCTTTACCAATCGTCATGGCAACCATCAATAAAAAAGTGTTCCGGGTTCAATTCCCAGTGACCCCGAATAATTTTCTAGATGGTTTCTTAACAGACATCATTGGCTGTGGTTCGGATTCCACGTAAAACTGTAGGTCCCGTCTTCATTAGCCTTAAAGTGCAAAACAGCAGGACGTTAAAAAAAGGACTTTAATTAAATCCTGTGTTCTGTGTTATAAGGACTAGCTGCTGACCCGTGCTATTATTTCGCAAGTTAGGCCTATACTTACTTGATTTAATACGTTGATTTAATTTAGTTAATTATGTTTATTTATTTACGTTAGTTTATAAATAAGTTTATAAAAATGTATAAAGCTTTACGTTGATTTAATTTGATTGATTTACATGATAGATTCCACTTGCATACAGAATATAAACAATATAACTAACAGCTGTCATGCTAGTTAAACGCATTGTTAATGAATGGCGCCTTTCATTAGGAACCATATGAACTGTCATAGAACATTTTTTTAATCAATTTGTTTTTAAAAAAACATTAACTTTAAGCTATTTGACTATTTTTTGTCAATAGCAAGGAACATAAACTTTAAAATGATGTTTGAATCATTAGTTATTTTGATGAAGAATTAAGGGAGATATTTCTTAACGACAAAATCAACTTTGAGATATAATATATATAAGGATACTTACCATAGAATCATGCAGAATGTTGAACTTGATCTGTAGCTTCTAGTTTAATAATTGGTTGTTATCGTGTTTAAAGGCGTTGTAATCTCGAATTCTTCTATAGCACGTATTGTTTATCCATTCTCGCAAATACGGGTGGGTGTGAAATTTGGTGGTCGATGAATGTTTGGGTTTCTTCTATTAAATGACGATTGCAATTTAGATTTCTTTCCATCCAGGCTTTTCTTGGGTAGATGTTCCTTGAACCGTTTTAAGAAATGGTAAATTACTTTATTTATCTCAAGCTACTAATTGGTCTGCAGAAGAGTACTTATTCGAGTAATTTTTAGGAGATCTAGATTTGATCACTCTTGGCCACTATTTTCGGCTTCCAAAATCCTTCCGTTACATCATCTTTACGTATATAAAGTTTTAAAAATATTTTGCCAACAAAATTCTGTTGTAAATAACATGCGAGATACTGCATACAATTTCAGGAACACTGGTATTGTACCTGTACCTGTACCTATACCAAATTTAACTCTATACCGTCAATTTTTTACCTAGTATAGTGCCGCTTGTTTTTATAACATTATCATTCCAAAAATTACTATTTTAAAAAATATGTCTTATAGGGTAGTGTTGAGAAATGTAAAGTCCTGGCTGTTTTCATCAGATGGTATTGAACCTTTATTCGACATTATGCAATAATAGGCCTATATATTATGTAATGCCTTGCAGGTTGATTGATTTTGTATTCTCTATGTTATGTATATATTTAATTTTCTTGTGGTTAGGTTAGGGCACCTGCCGAACTCTCCATTTCAATATTGTTTTTGTTCTTCTGATGGAAGTCTCAAACTGGCGTATGTCTAGGAGACCCTTAAATTTGTTCAGTGTTACACTGATAATTGTATTGTTGTAAATTGTGTCTGTATATTTTGTATGTATAATTTTATGTTAAAAGTAAGTATAGCTATGTTATCAGTATGTTAAAAAAATATTCTTCTTTTGTTTTTGATGCATTATATTTTTTATGTTTTGTTTATTTTTCATGTATAACCTAAGTGAGATTTTAAGTTGTGTTTTTATTTATATTTACAGTATAACATATGAATAAATATAATAAAATAAAAAATATATTTTTGTCTTGGATACTAATACAATGAGTTATAAACTGTAGGTTTCTAAAAGAGGTCTTAAAAATTGAATAACAACACACAATTATGCCAAAAGTAACACTTTGCTAAACAGTAATGATAAATTTTAAGTATTTTCAAATATTAACCCACAAAACTGACAGGGTTAATTTCACGACTGGAGTTTATAATTGCTGTACCTAGTCTCTAATTGCCCATATAGTTGAAAGTGGATGGTGTTAACTTGAACAATAGCAATGATCCATTGTACTTAGCAATGATGATTTGTACTTAGCACAAATTAACATGTGTACTAAGTAAGTTAATTATAAAGTTGAATTATGGTAATAAGTTAGGGCAACTAGAAGCACACAAATTATTCGTCAGACTTACTATTCCCATTATATCCACTAAAGTATTTCCCGTAAGTGTTCACGCGTTTTAAATTGATAGAAAAAACTGGAACGAAGAATCTCACAACTAATATGTTTATCAAATCAAACGCGTTTCAACGACAATTTCGCCATCTTCAGTGATGCACGATCTACAATAACCTAACTAAAACGTTTTGAATTCTTTAAATGGATCTAGCTTTTTTTATAGTTTATCAAAATTTTGAATTCAAAAGAAATTATAAAGACAAAACCTGGTATGTTTATTTTAAGTTAAATTGCTAGTTTGAGATATAATCTTAGTTTATTTTAACTGTTTGTATCCAAGAATTAATGAGATCGTGTCTATTTGTGAAGGCGTCAACTGAGAACGGTAGAACGTATAAATCTGGACTTTGAGCTTTGCAAAGAAATGCAACAACTTGATCATATTATTTAAATTTCTTTGAGTTAAATAATTGCATTGTGTTTATTCTTTGAAAGTGTTTAAAATAAAAAGTTAAATACAAGTTTATATATTTTAACAATATTAGTTTTATATTTATGTGTTTCTGCGTGTTGGACGTGACCCAAACTCTTGGTTTATTGCAAGTATAAAAACTGGAACTTTCACGCTTTTCCAGAAACTATAAATTGTAGGACATTAACCCAAATGGGAAACGGAAGTGTCTGCTAAGGAAAGGTTTTACGGCAACAATACCATTAGAAGCCCCCTATCCTATACTGATGACACTACTTGAGCTTTGGTGCTTACATTTTGTATATTACTTAAAACTCCAAACACCTGCTTCTTTCGTGTTAAGCAATTGCCTGTTTATTCTACGAGCGGAAGTTTATTCCCTTTCAATTGACCCAAAGTATTATGAATTAGATTTCCAATTTCATTAGGTTCAACCTAGATCAGGTGTCAAATTATTGTGTTTTTATATAATGTTACTAGCTGACCCGTACGGCGTTGGTGGTTGGTATTTTCAGTCTTTTTAACGTAATTGTATTCTTTTTAAATGTTCAGTCAGTGAGTGGTATTTGGCTTTTATATATATAGATCATAAATAATAAAAGCACTATTGTCATAATAATAAAAGATCTGAAATTATGATTTTAGTAACTTTCATCCCCCCAAACAACTCCTAAAATTTCGAAATTTTTCATACCCTTTCTTAGTGAGCACCTATGGCCCTAGAGGAAGCTACATACCAAATTTCATTCCAATCCGTTCGGTAATTTTGAATAAATCGTGATTTGATAACTTTGATCCTCTTAAACCCAGCTAAAATTTCCATTTTTTTAAAATCCTATTTTAGTGAACACCTATGGTCCTAGAGGAAGCTACTTACCAAATTTCATTTCAATCCGTTCGGTAGTTTTTGAGAAATCGTGATGAGTGAGTGGTATTTTGCTTTTATATATATAGATTTCTTATTTAGTTTATGAAGTATCAGGTTGGTACAATCTTAAGTATTATTGTTTCATTATACATTTGAAGGTTATATGATAAGTGAAAATAAATATATGTTAATTCTGAAATTTCGGTACTGTATCAGCTATTTTAATTGTTTAATTGTTTTCAATAACGTGTGTTTTACGATTTAGCATTTTGTGCAAGTTGTTTGTTGATTAAATATACGTGCAATGTTATTTACAACAAACTGTAAGGGTTAACATGCCTTTATACAAACATGCCATATTGTTTCACTTTATTTGAAAAACATTATTTAAATAACTTGGTGATTTTTTAATTGTAATAATATCGGCCATTTTTCCAATATGGCGGCAAAATTTGTATAACTGAACCTCCTTTTTGTATTTCAGATTTCATAAATAACGTTAAGATTTTTTTATTATTAGTCTTTTTTATAAACCCAACCATTTCCTTCTAAATTGGAATAGAAATGTTGATTTTAAAATTTTTTAAATGCTGCATTAGTGGAAGCATACAAATGATTCACATTAAAAAATTCTGAAAATGACATGTTCTATCTAGTTACGCTATCAAATTACACATTTTTACAAAACACATTTACTTTAATACATGTAGTCAGTGTTTTAAATTTTTTACAGATAAATCTCGAACCTTCAAATATTATAGTTATTATGTGTAATTTGTGACTTTATAAATAAAGACATTTCAAGCATCTTTTACAATTATATTATTATATTACTATACCCAAGTTGTTCTATCATTCCAAAAATCGAAAATCGCAATTTCAAATTTAATTTACACGAAAACTGTACGATTTATACAAAAAATCTAAGAATAAACAAGTCTTAAAATTACGTACACAATTCTAAAACTTGATAAATAAAGAATGCAAGTTTCTGTTAACAGTTTATGGTTTTTAGCCATATTTGAAAAATAGCTAATGTTAGTACATTATGTTTTTTCGTGTAATTATCAGTCAAAAGCCTCGACAGCATTTTCTATTTAATTCGTGTACAATTTCACACGAAGTATGTAATTTGTGAATGTGCTACATGTTACATTAAAGGTTGATTCAATCAAATTTTGATTAAACTTTTTTAAGTTTATGTTATTTCTACCAATGCTTATTTTTACAATAACTACAGTCAAATCTACCAAAATAATTTTTTATTAAAATGGATATTTCATTTGAATAAATATCTGTTTTTCTAATCTAGTTTTTGTGTGAACTCAACTAAAATCAAATTTTATAAACCCAAAACATTTCTACTAGAACCCTTATAGCATCACTCTTCTTCAGTCTTCTGAAATTTGAAATACTTATATAAAAAATAGTTTGAAAGGGTTTCATTTAAGAGTTTTAATATATGTAGTTGTCCAGATATTCTAACAATTATGTTAGGGTTGTTTTCTTAAGTTGTGATAAAAATGTTTCATTGAACCAAAATGTTTTTTTTTTTAACCAGTGGAGTTACATACATGACCACTAATTTATTGACGATCCAAACTTTTATAAAACTGAGATTCAAATATGTGGCTGGAGACTAAATTAAAAAATCTTTTATATAAAAAAATATTAAATTTTTTATAGTACTGTACTTTATCAAAACATTCTATCGAAAGTATTAAGAATTTAATTTTCTTTCTATGCCAGCAACAATACATTCCATTAGCTGCAATGGGAAACAGAAGTACCTGCTAAGGAAAGGTTTTATCACGGTAACAACATTATAACCTCCCACCTCATACCAATGAAACTACTTATGTACTTGAGCTAACGTCCTCAAATATTTTATATTCTAAAAAAACACCTGCTTCTAGTAATACACCATTTAATCTAAAACTTCATAACAAAACTTTGTGTCCAAGGTCAAGGAAATTAAATAAAGTTTCAAACTTACCTTAATTTCAAGTTTGTTAATTTTATGAAACACGTTGCATAAATATCAACAGTATTTAACAAAACATCGGCAATAAAACATTTATTATCATTTCATGAGCATTATTATTGCAATGTAAAACAACATTAATTAGAATTAAGAGTTTGAAAACTAATAAAGGCCTTTATAAACCGTATTTTATTTCGAAACCTATAATTTAAAATACGGAAAGAGATATGAAAATCTGACCTTGGAACGGTTGTTACCTTTTGGGGCAGCGGTTCTCCTTTTTGCAGTTGCGTACCACTTATGAACTTATTTTCATAAATTGTACCAGAAGAGTATAATAAAATTCGTACTTAGTGCAAGTCTACCGTCAGTAATAAGGAATCAGTAGAGTAATGGTGTTAACAATAAATATTGTTTTAAACTATATTAGTACTATATTTTGCGTTTGCATTTTAATACTTCACTTTATACTAAATTTAAAAAAATAAAACAGAAAGTATTAATTATTTTTAAAAAAAACTTATTCTATCGTTAGTTTCACTATAGGCTAATTAAAACGCTAAAATGCTTTATATTGTAAAAAAATTGCTTCTTTACTTTGCAATTTATATTAGTGAAAAATGTCAGATAAGTAAGCCAAACATTGTAGCCAATCACTGACATGTAACTTTGATGACAAGCGGAAAAAGTTATCTTGAAAAAACAACTGCACCTCATATCAAAGCTTGAGCAATTTTTGAAAGACTTTCAACCGAGAAAGCCATCTTACTTTTGTGTGAAGCTCAAATGGACGATATCCAGTTCTTCACAAAGACATTTGAAAAGCGTTGAGTTTAAAACTTGTGACTTGATCAAGTTAACAATCTTCACAGCCTCACCAGATAGACCTTTGCAGACAAGGCTTTGTCTGTGGATACAGCAATGAGTTCGGCTTACTACAAGGGCACCACCTCATTGACACAATTGCGAGGACAATGAAACATCCAAACATAGATTTTGCTCCATCAGTAGATAGGCCACAACAACTTTTAGAGGTTATATCATTTTCAATAAAATTCCCAGATGTTTGCTTAAAAACTTGACGAAAAACATGATGATGATGAATAAAACTTTGGAGCGAAATTTACAATCTACTAAATACATACATTGGAGATACATTGGAGATTTCTGCAAATTTAAATGTCATGTACACATGATGGAAATAAAAAATAATACCGCCATTGGTAAAAAAATAAATGAATACAAACGATATCTATTCACACTCTAGCAATGCAATTTTATAAGCCAGCCATCTCAAGGTTGTCGCCGTCGACTGAATTTTGTATTTAATGGAGTAATGATTGCATACTCTTAAGATCACACAATCTTTGTATATGTAGTGAATATGAAATCTTCCTTTATATATCTACGAATTAAACATATATTATGCTTTAATTAAAATGGATTTATGTTACACACATTTATTTAATGTCGTTGTATTTTGACAAAATAAAAATGTTCGAATTGGATTGATGATCAAGTTTTTCCAAAATCGAATGACAAATTTCTTCTTAATTTCAATAAAATAATTAATAGTTTGGCGTTCTTACTAACAAGATAAAACATTAATAGTTTATCTAGATCTTGAAAGCAAAATAAACAATTAATTTTACAAAGAGCCTTTGAACGAAAGTGACACAAAGAAAGCATATTTGTGACCATAACTTTTTAAAGCATATTTAAAAAAAAATATAGGCCTATATTATTTAAACTGATTCTGTTAAATACCGAGATTGGAATTTTCAAATTAGAAGCAATGTATCTTGTAAGCGGTAAGATATTTGAAATGTGGCCAAACCTCTGTCTAGGAATTGCAATTCATTAACAAGTAGAACATGTTGATGCAGGTAACCTAGATTCTTCAAACGGAATTGTATTATATCCAGTATTACTACATAATTCAAACAGTAACATTCAAAGGGAAAATTTTCTCAGGTGGCTCTATTCATTACTTGCTCAGTTATTGAAAAACATATTCTTTGTTTGAAAACCAAACGCCAATTAGTGTTGCTTTATAAAAGTAAATAAAGAAGTACTTTAATGACTTGATTGTTTAGGACACTGCATTTCTGTATTAGAGATAAGTCTAATGTGAAACAACAATTCAAAACAGTTAACTGTTCAACGCCAGCTGTGTTTAAACCTTCTAATTCTTCACTTAATCAACCAGATAGGGAATGTATCAACTTATAAGTAAAAGAAATTATTTTTATGACCCTTTTCGACGTATATATTACTAGTAAATACTCAAAATAAAACTTGCAGTAAGGCTTAAAATACCAGCTTCCAAAATATAAGTCGATTAGATCTAAACATTCCGATTAAACACATATCTCATTGCTTATCCTCATTTTATGCAAATTATTCGGTTTCACAAGATCTGATTCTCTTACAAACGTTCCATCTGTTGTGAAATTATTAAGTTTTAGTATCTCTTGATAATTTTCAAACAGGTTCGTCTTCTAAAGAAATTAAGTTTCAACAAATATCTAGTAATTGTAGGACCATAACCATAAATTACTAAAAATTATTATAAAATTATTGTTCTCAAAGCAAAAAGAAAGACACCGAATAGATGCTGCAAATGCAATGCCAGAAGTTGACTGCACTTAAACATAAATTTGTGATGAGAATAACTTTAACAAAGACTTTAGATGTAAGTTATTACAGCGTGTCTCGCCACCATTCTACCAAACTATAACAAGTTATTCAGCAACTCAAAACTAGTAAATATTGCAATACTTGTAAATTCCCGTAAAAAATCACAGGCGGATTAATTATATACACATCAGAAATACATCATTTATACAAAAAACAACACACTTTATCTAGGCCTACCTAACTATGCAGACGGGGATTTTTAACTCGGTAAATGTTTACAATTATAAGGACTATAAAACTGTAGGAATATTTGTTAGGATTTTGTGCTTATGCATATTATCATATATATTTAAAGAAAGATAAAAATATTATATTTTAATTGCCTTTTATTGTATATTGGATCAAATCATTTAGAAGTTATTAATATTATAGGCTATATTATTGATTGAAGTTGTAAACATAACCCCAAAGTGTAATATACGCTAGGTTTTGTTTGCGTATTACAGATGATGGGTGAAATCAGCTGTTATTTTATTAAGTTATATATTATTTCTTCTTTATGTTACTCCACGTACACTCGCTTTTATAGGAGTTGATATCATGTTTCTTATCTTGGTTATTTTAGTGTACACGTTGTCTGACTGTTGTGTGTTTTTGAAAAATATATTATCTCATGAACAGTTTAAGACAAATTCATTAAACTCCTCATGAACGTTTATCACATTCTTTTAAATAAAAGTGCAAAAATAACTTCATTTATCCGTTTCAAAGTTGCGGCGGTTTAAACTTTTCAAAGTTGAATATGTAAAAACTAAAGATGTCTATACCAAATTTTAAGATAGAAAAACATTTAGATTCAAGACAAATCCAACGATATCTAGCTTTTTTGTAATTCAATCCATGATAACTCTGAGAAAATGCAATAGTTCTGGTTAAAAGTAGTTTTTAGTTATTACTAAATTCATGAAAACTTTCAACCAGAGTTAATTTGTTTTCTCAGTTACTGTTATCCTTGATAGTCTGGTCGCCAAGCCATGTAGTAGGGTACGATATAGAGCCATGTAGGGGGAGCCATATAGTAGCCCTTGAAATAGGGTGCAGCTAATATTTTATGATTGATTCTAGTACTACTTGGTATACTGAATCATAATTATGTGGGGTGACAGATTGGCAACCTTGGACAACTTTAAATATCGAAGGTCAAAGTTCACGGGCCCAAAAAACAGAAACCACCCATTTTATTGCAAATGAAAGGAAGTAAAATTAAATATTTGTATTTTAATAAATGGTTATTATGTTTTTTTTTTTTTTTTTTGCTGGTTAAACATGTCTGAAAAATTAGAACATTATTTTAAATATTTTCAAAATGGCGGCTGTTTTTAATTTTTAATGTCAAATATCTCAAAAACCGCTAACTTTAAAAAAACATTACAAGAGACAAAAAAGAAGATACAGTTCGAGCAAACTAGGAGTGCGTTTGGCCTAATGGGCGTGTTATCCCTTCTACTTCTCCTTAACCCTTTGAGGACCAAGAAGTGATAAAATTTGAAAAAACGATATATTTCTTTTTTTTGTGACTAACTAAGGGGTTGTTTAGTAAAAATATTTTTTTTTTACTGTTTTTTTTTTTTAGTATATAAATACATATATAAATACCTTAGTAAATTTATGCAAAACATCCCCAGCCGAAGACCAGATATCTAGACATAACACTTCAGCTTGGAAGCGAGTCAACCACCGTTTGCTTTACTTCCGCCATCCTACCCTCAAACCACAGATATGATTAGATATCTGGTCTCCCTAGCCTAGATTCGAACCCAGCATCTTCTGATCAGGAAGACGCAACTTTATCCACTAGGCTAAGGCTTGATTAATGAAAACTGACAAATTAATAACACTTGAAATACTTTACTATCGGTATAAATAGTACGTGTAAAGTAAAAGTAAAGTAAAAGATAGTGTATTAGCACCATCTAGGAGTGGTTATAGGAAGTTTGCTTGGTTGCTTTTAAGTTTGAATGTATTTGTATTCGTGAGAGGTTTATAACTTAGATCAGTTCTTATTAAGTTAAGTAATTAATTTAAGCAATACGCTACCCTTTTAATATAAAATACTAACAAATGAAAGACTACAACTCGTTTTAAAAAATTCTGAAATCACACCATATAAAATGCCAATTGAAAGCAAGCAATAGCCAAGCAAGTCAAGCTTTCTGGTGGCATTTTTTGAAACTAGGTGTAGACCTGATGTTTTACAGAACTGCAATGGTACTCTAAAGTACCTTCAGGCCTCAACTTGTAGATAAAGCCACTGTTACCTTTTATAAAGACAGTTGAATTGGGTGGTACTTAAAAGTACCGTCAGTTATCAAAGGGTTAAACCTGCCTTGGCGGTACAACCAATTCCACAAAAACTAGGTCCACAATAACATTTAACTGAGGAAATGGACAGCGCTCACATTCTTATAACTTAACCTACTTGCTTACAAACTTTATATAAAAAAGTATTTCACATTTTAGAGAAAAATATGACAAATATCTATAAATAAGTAAGGTTTTGATTCATAAAATTTATAAAATGTTATAACTGTGATGCAAAATTTTACTAAGTTTTTTTATAAAATAAAAGTGATGACAACAAAAATGTTCAAAGCGAGAAATTTTTTTATTTTAAGACAAAAAGAAAAGTTTTTGAGAGAAATTTGTTGATAATTAGTGTAATTAACTTTTTTATTTGAAACTATTTTCTGTACGACCCTTTGTTTAGACAGGAGAAACGTAATTCCTGTAATGAATACATTTTGAAAGTTAGTAAATACACATATGAAATTTTTGTGGGAAAAGTAAAAAGGATGATGTAAGGGGAAGAGTATCTCAGGAAATACTTCCTACCTTCCTGCTCTCTTTATTTGTCGATTCCAAGAACGCATTCTCCTCATAATTTTTAACACATGCGCAAAAGATTTGTCAACCCGTGTGATTTTATTATTCTTAGTTCTTGCGTTTTTTCCTAAATCAAACCATTTTTTTTGTAAATTGGACTTGATGTTTAGATTTTTGAAAGGTTCAAGTAAACTTGCCAACTTGGACCTTGAATATTTTTAAATATTAAATATTACCTTTTTTGTTTACTACTTATTTAGTAGATGTTTTGCTATTAAAACTTTATAACGATTTCGGCCTACACAAAATTAATAATAAGTACCCATATACAAAATATCACAAAAACCTTAATGCTCTATGAAGTATTGAATTCAATACATTAAAATAAATTTAAAAATGTTCAGTAACGTTTTTTTTTTGAATTCGGACATTTATTTTTATTATCATGAATAACAATGTTAAAATTTTAAGTAATTGTGACTACATCATTTGGCAACCGTTTCCAATAAATAAAAAATAGCTAATGAAATTAGGCCTTTTACAGATGAGCACAGTTACTATTGTTGCTATTTTAACTGTTGTAAAAAAAACTAATATAAAACTAAAATAAACTAACCGAATTCGAAAAATATTTCTGAATATTTTCATTTATTATAACGCATAGAGTCCGATCCTGTATTATAGCACGATAAGATATTTTTTTTGACACCTGTATATATTTATAAATAAAAGAACTAATTTTTACACGTCCTGTTCACTAAGAAAAATGTGTTTATCACTTTTGTTTACCTTTACTTTACAGAGACAAACTAGGGTGTACAGTAAAGAACAGAGGTCTATTTTTTCTTTATTGAGTTTGTACTGATGACGCTGAACACAACAAACCAAGCGTGGGGACCTGGCTTTATTTCCCCTTTCGAAGTGCATTCCCGGCGTGAGGAATCTGTACCAATCAAACTGCAATCTTACTGATTCACTAGACTGGCGGAGTAGGTAGACTAAAGAAATTTGCTGAGAGCAATTTTCTAATTTTCAACATACTAATTGAAATGCGCTTTGGTAAAAGTCGTGGTGGAATAAAAGAAATGACGTTACAACTTAACACGGTGAAGAAGAGGCCACTATTATTAAGGTCAGCTGTCTAAAGCTATAATCTCAGTAGATGATTATTATGATAGGTGACGAAGAATCAAAGAATGTTCATACGTTTCACAAAGAGGAAAGTACAGCAAGAATTAAATCTGATGAAGAAGATTGGCTGAAAATAAGAAAAACCTTTAAAGAACCTATAAACTATTTGGTCATTGAAGACCACCCTGATGGTATTGTTAGTATACATGGTGGCCGCATTGGAAACACGAAAGTAAAAATGTGGATGATGCCGTATGCCTTGGAGAAAAGCAACGACAAAAATGTGTACATGATTGTTAGCCTCCTGAACTGTAATAGTACTAAACTAGGTTACATACCTTAGGTACCATCAACAGTTCTGTGTCCTTTATTCAGCGACGACCGGTTACGGAAGATTACACTATACTTCCATTGTCAAGTCACAAGAAACACAAAACACGTAGTTCCGTACGACCGGCTGGCCAGCATGCTCGAAGTGTATCGTGTGTTTTTTATTTATTAATGTTGGACATGTATTGTTTTATTTAATGTTAGGTGTGATTTTTGATATTTGTGTTTCTTGTTTCTTGTGACTTGACAACGGAAGTATAGTGTAATCTTCCGAAACCGGTCGTCGCTGAATAAAGGACACAGAACTGTTGACGGTACCTAAGGTATGTAACCTAGTTTAAGGACAAAAAGTTGAGGAATCACTGCCAAAAAGGTTTTATGTTCCTTTGAAAAAGAAGGTTGTGACTTTGTTAAATGACAAGAAACATACGTTGGTACAAAAAACGAGTGTCTATAACACAGAGGCTTTCTGCCCTACAACTTATGACTCGTAATGTTGAAATATGCAGCCTGCCAACTTTGTTTGGTTATGAATTGTCACCATTTGATGAATTTGGAGTTATGAATCCCTCCTCCCAGAAATCACAATTAATGAGTCAATTATGACTCAATTATAAAAAAGTCGTTATAAATCGTTGGATTTGTCTTCAAGTCGTCTACATTTTTTGTACCTTAACGTTTTTTCATAAAATGTTTAAAGTTTTACAGATATTAAATTTTGATACATTTGAACCGCCACCATTTTGAAACGGATTAATGCAAAAAATATGCCCTTTTGTGTAAACCAATGTAATAAACGTTCATGCTGAGTATCACGAATTTTCTTAAACAGTTCATGAGATATTTTTTTCAAAAACCGACATACAGACAGGCAACTTATAAACTAAACATGACATGACTCATGCTGTATTGTATTATTTGATAGTTTTGATCTGCTGAATAACATGGTAAAGTTTTGTCGAATGGTTTCTATACACTCGGTATATTAGTAGGAATAATTTGGGTTGGTACTTTTGCACACAATAAAAAAGTTGCACATTCATGATTTGTTTTATCATTTGAAATAAAATCCTTTGATGCAACGCTTTATTACTTTTCGGAACTGAAATAAAAAGCGAATTACAGTCCCTGCAACCGACTACTTTGTGTCGTCTTACACTAAAAAGAGTAAGTAGTTGCATTACATTTGCCAAGAAAGTGATGTGCATTTAAAGAACATTTACATCGCTATATTGAATCTGAGTACCTCGGCGACCGAGCATTGCTCGGTATTTTTTTTATTGTTTTTTTCAGGAAAATTTATGTAAATACGAATCGCATACTGAATAAATATGGATATTTTGCGATCTTACGTACATATATGAACTGTTTATTTCGTGAGACTGCCGTCAGAAGTGAAAACATGTTAGGTTCATAGTTAACTTTATTTTCGAGTTATTAAGAAGTATTTTTAATCAATCGACGGAGCATTAAATAATTGCGGAGATAAGATAGAGCCTTAAATATTTGCGGAGTTGCGATGGAGCCTTAAATAATTGCGGACAAGCGACGGAGACAGCTATAAAAAAGTTTCACTTACTTACCTGAACTAAGTCTTTTACGACATCTATGAAATTGTTTACTTATTTACATGAACGATGCCGTTTACGACAGCTGTAACAAGTTCCCCTTATTTACCTGACCAAAGACGGGTAGAACAGCTATAAAAAAATTGGTGTGACAAATATAAACATCTTTTTCTTATTTACATGACCAAAGCCGGGTACGACAGCTATAAGAAGTTTTCCTTATTTACCTGGCCGAAAACGGGTACAACAGCTTTACAAAAATTGGTATGACAAATCAAATATCAACATCTATTTCTTATTTACATGACCAAAGCCGGGTACGACAGCTGTAATAAGTTTTCCTTATTTACCGGGCCGAAGCCGGGCACGACATCTGTAAAACGTTTTACTTCTTTACTTGAACTAAGCCTTGTACGACAGCTAAAAAAATGTGTTCCTTATTTACCTGACCGAATACTTGTTCGACAGCTATAAAAAAGTTTTACTTATTTACCTGAACTAAGTCTGGTACGACGTCTATAAATTATTTAACTTATGTATGTCAAGTATAACCATCTGTTCGTTATTTACATGTCCGAATTCGGGAACGACAGCTGCAATAAGTTTTCCTTTTTTCCTAACCGAAGATGGGTACAACAGCTATAAAAAAATTGGTATGAAAAATATAAACATCTGTTCCTTATTTACATGACCGAAGCCGGGTACGACAGCTGTAATAAGTTTTCCTTATTTACCTGACTGAAGCCGGGCACGACAGCTGTATAAAGTTTTACTTATTTACCTGAACTAAGCCTGGCACGAAAGCTAAAAAAATATGTTCCTTATTTACCTGACCGAATACTGGTACGACATCTATAAATTATCTAACTTATGTATGTCAAATATAACCATCTGTTCCTTATGTACATGACCGAAGTCGGGTACGACAGCTATATAAAGTTTTACTTATTTACCTGAACTAAGACTGGTACGACATCTAAAAAAAGTGCCCGTAGTGTCGCGGCTAAAATCGGCTACTACAATATTACTGTATTTATTTCATTTTATAGTTACTTTATTTTCCGCTAGAGGGCAGCACCTCCTGGATGACCTCCCTTTTTATGCGCATTTTCCGAGGTAATGCGCATTTTTTCAGACATAAGACCTAGCGCATTCGATTCCTGACGTCAAAAAACCCCTACATTCACATTTTCATCAAAATCGTTAGAGCCGTTAGCAAGATCCCCACAATAAATGTATATACACATATACAAGAATTGCTCGTTTAATAAGATAAGAGTTAAAGTTCTATTATAGGCGAAACTTGGCGATACTTTAAAACCAGAGAGCCATGCGTTCCTAATTAACGCATTAATTATTGCTCTGCTAAAGGCCTACGTACAATAGGACCATTTACTTCAACTCAATGCAGTGATTCTTCTAATTGTACATTAATTACTCATTGTTCCGTACTGTTTAATTGTTCAGTACGAACTTTGTAATAATTAACTTTAATGGGAATACAACTTTATGCATTTGCTCAAAAATAATACAGGTGGATTTAATATCACCGAGATCTAAGTGCATAGTTTACATTCGTAGAAAATAGTAATCAAATGACAAGCTATACACTAAAGTAATTTTCTTAATGGAACTGCTTAAACTCTATACAATTTTAATTATTCTTAATGATGTTATTTGTTTTAATGATTATTTACTAAAGTTACAAATATTAGTTAATTATTTATATAACTACAAATAAAGTAAATCAAGCATAATTTCAACATTAATTGAAGCCTAGAAAATCTATATGATAAAAATAAAAGTTTTGGTGAACACCAAAAAACATTATATTTTGTATAAGTGCAATTTTTTTTAAATATATAAACTCTTTTTTGAGGTTTTTTCGGTTCAAATACATATATAATAAATCAAGAGAAATGTTCAATCTTTAAACAAAGCTATGGTTAGAATCATAGGGGGGATCTTAAAGAAGGGCAAATGCCCCACCAATATTATTGCAAGTAAAAAAGTGTAAAGTTCACATTTTTTTATTTCTAGAATATTGAATTTATTTTGTATTGCTGTCTTGAATATTTTTCTTTTCTTTTTTTTTCTTTTTTTCTTTGTAGTAGAATTGGAATTTATTTCTGTATTATTCGGAATAAACAGGAATACAAGCGATTCTGAATAAATTTAAATGCCTGTACAATTGGTTACATTGAAACTGAGCCGATATTTTAGGTACGTTTGAAATGATGAAACTGCCCCGCTCACTAAAGATGGTCAAGAAGGGTCACCTCGCCAGACCAGAAATGCTGAAATTACCCCTAGCGCCTGTACCTGCGTTATTATTTTTGTCCCTGCGATATTATGGTAGTCGCTACGGGGCTGGGGAAAAAGGGAATTATTTTTGTCCCTGCGTCCTGTCAGTGACTGCAGTCTTCTAATAACTGCCACTAATTTCAGGAATTACTAGCTGATAAACTTTAGTTTAATACAATCGGTTGTATTATTAGGGGTTAGGTTAGGTTGTCGACGGCAGTTTTAGAAGACTGCAATCACTGACAGGACGCAGGGACAAAAATAATTCCCTTTTTTCCCCAGTCCCGTAGCGACTACCTTGCCGGGCGCTCAGGGCAATTTCAGCATTTCTAGTCTTGCGAAGCGACCCTTCCTAATCCTCTTTAATGAGTTTCATCGTTTCAAATATACCCAAAATGTCGGGGCAGTTTCACTACGCCCGTATAATTTCATAGAAAAAATGTACAAAAAGACATGCAGTTTTATAACATATTAAGAAAAGCTCTCAATCTTAAAACAAACTACCATAAAACCAGATACGAGATGGAATTGTAGAGCAGATTCTGTAGAATCGGTTCTAGACAACCTTGATGCAACTGCCACAACTTTGTAAGTAACAGGAAACAACGAATCTTCTAGAGGATTTGAAGCTAACTCTCTGGTAAAATCCGTAGAAGAATTCGAGTTTTGGTTTTTACTACTTAGAAGAGTCCTAACTCAGTGTGATACATTGTCAAAAGCACTTAAGTAATCAAGGTTTAATTATTCAAATGTCAATGATTTAGTCACAGTAGCCACGGACATAGTCTTATCCATGGGTAGATAACAGACTAACAGTTTAGGGGAGGGGGGGGGGGCACAACTAAAAGAATATAATCTTGGATATGGGTCATACCAAGAAATCTGGGAGGGGGAATGGAAAATTCTTAAAGTGCAAAATTATGAGTTTTAGGCAGTTTGTAGCCTATATTTATACACTTTGTTGTGTTAATTTCGTAGAAAATTCACAAGAGTAATAATAACTGCCTTAGTTCATTTCGATGTATTATTTACACAAATAACTGTGTAAAACAATAATGTAAAAGACAAACAAATAAATAATTTTAGAGCCCGTGCGTTTCTTGACAAACCCAAGTAAGGGTAGTTGGCAGGACAGAGAGGACCGAAAGAGACAGAGGAGTACACGCACTCTTTGGCGGTATTAGCCTCACGTTCAACATTAGCTTATTGTATATGTCGAGATAAGGCAGTAAACCTATTTTAGTTACGTCACCAATAGATATAATATATACAAGTATAATCTAAGATTTCATGTAATAAACACTTAAGCAATTACTAACGCCTAAACTTCATACTTCTTCATTCTAAACTAATCACATACACAAACTACAGGAATGTGAACGGAACTATAGTTACGTCTGTAAAAGTAAACGCTATAAGGTAAGAACACAAGGCGATTATCGGCCAACTCGAGTCGTCCGGCTATGTGGTAAGCGATTTCAACGAAAAGAAATAGGAGAGCCTGAATCGGCCGAAGACTTCGTCGGTAAAAGATCAACGGATGTAGCATTCAATTGAATTTTATGTTGCTTTCCATTAAGAAGGACTTTGCCGGTAAGTGTCTGTAAATTCCGTGTCAAAAAAGTTACAGATTTATCACTCATTTCATATGAAATACAAGTAAATCTGACACAAAACTTTCAACTAGCCTAAAGATTTCGTTTGCAGATCAGATCTTAAGTTATTTGCCCACACACACACACACACACAGTCCATCTAATCTGCAGGTTTCAGCCTGTCCGAGAACTGTGTAGGCCTATCTGTGGCGAGATTTATCTTCAGTTAATTAGCCTGCAGTCCACGGACTGCAGATAAACTGTGTAGTGAATGGTTACACTAAGGCTCTGTCTGTGCATTTACCATGTTGAAAATCCCTAAATGCATTACATAGACCAAGTTACATAATATTTTTTGTTTTTTTTTTAGGTCGAAGTACTTTTGGTAAAAGAATTGAAGAATAGGCGTGATGAACTTCGTTCCTGACGGGGTTCCCACGACCGCACACTTTTACTTTTTTTTAATTTAAAACAAATTTTAAAACATGTTTTAGTATTTCAATATTGAATAATAAATAACATTTAAATTACAACTTTAAATTAACTTAAATAGTTACATTCAAAATAACAACTAAAGATTACGTATGTTAATTCTAAAAATGACAAACACATAACTCAATATAATGTTTGTAGAAGTGATGAATTAGTAATTCTTGAAATGTTAATTCTAGTTAATACATACCACTGCGCATACTTTTTTCAGACCGCCGCCGCCGTGT
This sequence comes from Philaenus spumarius, assembly GCA_018207615.1. Lineage (NCBI taxonomy): Eukaryota > Metazoa > Arthropoda > Insecta > Hemiptera > Aphrophoridae > Philaenus > Philaenus spumarius. The sequence continues at coordinate 140,465 of JAGFPH010003135.1, read as the reverse complement.
TGGTTAGACTCAGCCATTTCCTAAGCTTCATCATTGACTCACACCTTTAGGTGTAGTAATTACTACAAAATTAGTTAATTTTACTACAAAAATTCTCTATATTTTTAAACAATATTAACATAACAATTTTTTTTCTAAACTTTTGATAATGATATAATACTTTATTTAGTTGTATAATAAAATTTATTTATTGTCTTTCTACAGTGAAATTATTTAAAGACTACAATTAATATTGCAACAAATTACATAAAACTTGTGTAGGAATCACCACTCGCAATCTACAGTTAGAATCACCTCTAACTTCACTTCAGGAGACACAGGGGCGCCAACAAAATTGAATTATTTTTTTTAGCAACCTCAGTAAATAATTCTCCAAAGCCTGATTCAGTATTTTGAAAGACATTTTTAAACAAACCCCCATTGTTCAACAAAAGTTCTGTGGACATTAAATATCTATCTTGGTTTTCAAACATTTTTTCCCCCACCATCGCGTCTTATTTATAAATTTTCTTCTGGTTTTTGTATAGTAATAAAATAGTCTGCAATGCCTGCAGCGGTTAGTTGGTCCATCGCACTACCAAACAATTTCAGCAAACTTGGTGTAGGTATGACAATATGGACAAACAAGACAGGTGGCGATTTCTGTCCCCGCCTATGATGCTCTCTCTGTACCAAGCGATTTTCGTCAATCTACAAAATATACGAATCAGCCAATAATCGCCCATTGTATGTTGACTTTAAGACACAACCAGATTCATAAGTTAAAGAGCATCCTTGAACGCTACCGAAGTTGTGTGACTCTTGCTGGCAGTGTCACCACTATACACATGTATAATTCCCTGCGTTGACCGTTAACTATATTCTAATTCAAATGTGAGTAGCGACAATGCGACTTTACTCAGATGTCCCTTGCAATTGGATCACGGCATTCATCGCCACTGCGCGGAATGGACTATTCCGTAAATAGTAGCAATATTATGGCGCAATCACTCAGTTGTTTATTCTTACACCATGTGCTGATGACATTCGTGACATTTATAACTAGGCAAAAATTATAAAATATCAAGAAATTATTGGATTACTTACGGTCAACTTTAACACGTTTTTCCGTGATTATAAAAATTTTCTAATTTTTAGGCGGCCCCCCTTGTATCCGCGCCTGCTCTTATTATTCAGAAACGAAAACTTTTTGACAAGCTTTGGGAACATTGCATTGATTTTTCAACAAGTTGTGGTTTTAAACTATGGGAACTATCCAGCAAAAAGAATGTACCAAACAAGTTGGAGGGAGGAACTGGTCCTTGTGAATCAGTGTAACAGCACTGCTGGGTTATGATCTTAACCTGTTTTGGACATTCTCGTTGAGGAAATAAAGAAAAGACTGAATGTTTTTTTTTTATTTTAGGAAAATAATTATATTTTATATATATATTATATAATTTTTTTCCCCACATACCCCCCCCCCCCCCCACCCCCACCAACGCCAGTTAGTTTCTTACCCCACCATAGTTTTTCTTTAGAATACCTTGAATAATGACACCTTTTCTCAAAACGTAACACTTTTCAAGACATGTCATTTTTAGGTGGCTGTTAAATTGATCTTCGACTAATATTTTATGTTAGAAACTCGCACTCTCTTTCTTCATATAATTATGTCTTTTGATAGGTTTATTCTCTTCACCAGTAAAGGCAACATTGATATATGTATCCATCACCAACGTGTATAAAGATACAAGAGTAGTGAATTAAACAAAACCACAACTAACTGATAAAATATCCCAGTTAGATTAGCGAGTTAGAATACACGTAGCGCATTTTGTTATCAATTATTTTAAATACTAATATTAGTAGAAGTGGCACATAGATCATTTAGTTGTGTATTGGTCTGGGCACATGAATAGGATTGATGACAAAATCACAAAACTGTTTTAACGTACCCTTAGATCAATTAGATTTTACAGGCTTCATTTTTTCGTTTTTGTCTTATGGACTGGTTATTGTAAAAATGTGTTCTTTTTTTTAGCTATTTCAAATGCTATTTATTTATCGGTAACGATCGTTTCACCAATTTCATTCAGACATTGTAGAATTTTAAAGTTTAGTAACGCAAACAACTTTATGTTATAAATGTAATTTTAATGCTCAATAATTTTTTTCATATAAAATGTCTTTTTTTTTTACTTAATTCTATTTCTGTATAATTTAAGAAATATCATTGAACACATTAAAAGGGAAATTTCTTGATAATAGTGCACTTTTAATCTGAAATGAGTTTCTTGTAGTGAGTTTTAAATTATTCAAAATTTAATAGACAAATGAATTAATAGTACTAAATAAAATTTACTTCTAAAGAAATTCAATAATAAATTATAACTTATCTACCATTCCAAAAACTTTAGTAATTGCATTAAAATGCTTTATATTTATCATGTTTAGTATATGCTATTGAGTTCCACTGACTAAATAAGTAGGTTATTTAGTTATTAGTTTTAAAATATAATAATAAAAACATGCTTGACCTTCTCAAAATTAGGTTAATGTTAAATTATACTTAGTAGAAGAAAAATATTTGTACAGTATTTCTTTGTCTGACGTATAGTGCCCCTCAAAACCCAACAAGGAAATTCCAAGTTGGTTTCAGTAAACATAGTCTAATGGTGAAATGCTTTTACCAACAATATAATTTGTATATAACTTCTTCAGTGGCCTAGCCCTTTACAAAGACATAAAGAAACAAATATATTCCTTCATATATTCTGATTTTATAATAACCAAGTTTCTTTGAAAATAGTTTCTTTTGAATCAATAATCAATTACTCTTGTTAGATGAGTATTCCCCATTAGATGATATAATAAATATATTATTTAACTAACGCAAGCTCAACTAAAATAAACAACACTGATTTCAATTACATTGATGACGGTTTCCAAATTTATAACATTATTCTTTCACTTATTTTTGCACTTTTTATATATACAGAGTGTTTATAAAGTCCCTTTAACCTCCTTCTTCATTGTTGTTTCTGTAAATAATTTAACAAAAACTTTGTTTATACCTTGTGTTGCATAACAGGACACATTTTTACATATCTGACCCTCTATGATTGTTGGGGGCTTGAGGGGAAGGGGTTTACCATTTAAAATTTAAAGGTAGTTTATGTAATACACCATGGTAAAGCTTATTAAAAACAAAACGGGATGGCACAAACCAGAGCTTAATAACTTGCTTCATTCCAAAATAACGGACAATAAAAGTTCTGGAAATTTTTAAAAATTATTTATATCATCAAATCAGGTTATTAATTTGTTAATATTTGGAATAATTAGGCTGTTGAGAGTACTCATTTTGTTAACAAAGGTTAACACCAACCAACCAACTGGAGGTTGGAGTTTCACCAAGTACCAACTGTTTTCACTTTAAATTCTAACAAAGGTTATGTCATCAATGTTTTATAAGTACATTTAAAAAAAAATCTAAAAATCTTGCCAAGTCAAAATAGCATTTTAGTTATATTTAAAAGAGATGACGTTAAAATAAAAATATTACTCTCCAGAACTTTTTGATTTTCCATTGCTTTGAAACGAAGAAAGATATGAAGCTTTAGTTTGTGAAATTCTGTATCCCTTTGAATATGAATTACAATGGTGCATTACATGACCCACATTTAAATTTGAAATTGTTAAGCAACCTTCCCCCCAAAGCTTCCAACAATCATGGAGAGTAAGATATGTAAACATATTTGTTCTGTTATGCAACACAAGATGTATACAAAGTTTTGTTCATTTATTTTCAGTAACAAAAATACTGAAGGGTTATAGGGACTTTATGGACACTCTTTATATCATCACTTTTAATATTTCTTTAACGCCATTAAAAGTTATAAATAAAACACCCTGATATTTAGTCCGTTATTACTACACTAGCTTGTTATTTTATATTCTGCCTGTCTTAATATCTTATTATAACCTCATGCCTTTGAGCATGTATGTTAACGGCCATTTAACTATCGCAATATTGTTGTAAATACCAAGTAATACATTAACTGATTTCAGTAATGTATGTTAACTGAACATACATTTAATATACTGTATAAAAAATACTGATTTAAATTGTACATGCACTAAAGTTAGAACATTTTTGGAAAAATAGAGCAAATATTGAATAGAAATATATGTTTGTAATTCAAATTAGAAACTTTTTAACCTATTTATTATTTTTAATTTTTGAAGTCTACACTTAAAGATATTCAAGCTGTATGCATAGGTTTCGCCTACCGTGCAATCACTGTTATTTGTTAGCATTATTAGTAAATTTCCATAGGAAAAATTAACAGTTTCTTTTATGGTGAGACCTAAGGTCAGGAGTAGTAAATGAGCTCCGATCATGGTCCCCAGAACACGTTTTGTGATGTCATTAAAATGTTATATACATATTACATATCCTTAAAAATCCAACAACTGGAAACTCCGTTTTTGAGCAGAAGTTACAATATTTAGCGATTTTTCGAAAATACAGTAAATTAAACATTTTAATGGTTTTATGTAAAAAAACTAATATATGACGTTATTATGCACATTTAGTTTTTTTACAAGACCTTATAACCGTATGGTTCCACAAAATCGATCAAAACGTAAAATACCATACAAGTAACCGGTTTAAATCTGCTTGGATAATTTTACCGTCTGGCAGATTCTGGTCCAATGCCCGAAACGAGTTTGTCAATTGCGAGCAAAGCGAAGCAGTCCATAATAAAAGGTCTCAAAGTTTAGGTGTAAACAAATTGTACTAATAGTTTTCGTACACCAAAGCAACTATTGAGCGACTTCTGGGAAAACTAATTTCCCAAATAGTTGGATGAAACACTAGAACATAATTTTGGAAATACGCTCAACTCACGTCAACCGTTCTGCTGCGTGATCGAGTTGTTATTTTACAAACAATTGATTTCCTTCTGCATCCTGTACTTTCCCTTATCTAAACATTGATTACACATTGCTTATCTCACATTTAGGAACATAGGTATTTAAATATTCAAGCGGGTAGCTTTTAGATGGAACGAAGGAAACCAAGCGAAAAGATCCAACACAGTTCAAAGGAAATCTTTTCCTTATTTAACTCTACTCCAGTAAACACGTTTTGTATTGTCTTTAGTCAGCTGTTTTAAACAACATCCTATGTTCATGTTGGGATCAAATATATTGTGAAACATTTGTTTAAATTAATTTAACTACAATATTCACATTGTTTATATTATCATTAAAATAATTTATTGTTTTTATGCATTTTCAAATATATTTACTGAATTATTGATAGCGACATTGTTTATTTGGAGGTTCGGTAACATTTTATAAAAACGATTTAAGCCCACTTATTGTTCTCTATCAAAGCACAATTATAAACTTAATATTTTCTTAAAACCTTTATTTCCAGGTCAAAAACAATACTCCAGGTGTCTTATTACAAGTTGTATTCAGAAGGAATTCAACAATAAAACTTCGCGTATTTTATGTGCAAAAATTGTGAATATAAATAATGTTTGTTCACTAAATTTGAAGATAATGTTTCTAAGTTTAAAGTACTTACTTTAAGTTTCTAATCAAGAATGTTCTTATTCAAAGAACTCATTATATATTAAGAAGCACATGAGTTTACAATGATATTAATTGTTGTTAGACTTAGAACTACACATTTTTTATAAAATTATAAATACTTTGCTAATAAGTATATGAACTTACCGTCTGCAATATTCTGGTACTATCGTCGTTTAAACGACGGCCGTTTCGGCTATTCAGACATTTTCAAGTAGTTCAGGTTTCCCTTCGTCAATCACAAACACTTAACACATAGTTACATATTTAAACACAAAACATTTACACGCACTTAACATTAAACACACGAACTCAATATTCGACTGTCTTTCATGATGTCTCAGTACATATCTTCGGGAGGGGGTAGTGTCTTATCTACATTCGTTAAAACAGTATCGTTAAACGACGATAGTACAAGGATATTGCAGACGGTAAGTTCATAAACTTATTAATATATATCAATATTCGGAATTGCGATTAACAAACATTATAAAATACTTTGCGACTAATTTAGTCTTTTGACTAAATGTTTCGCTCCCACTGGCTGCTTACTAGGTAAATAGAAATAGATTTGAAATAGATTTGATTGATAGGAAGATTGAAATAGATTTGTGAGGAGTATGAGATTTTTTTAACTTTTGTGTGACGTATACAACCAACATTTTAAATGTGTGAAAATGCTGTGTTGTTAACAGTTATTTTATAAGTGGATATCATTAGCTGGCCCGAAGATGTTGCCCAAGGAAGCGAAACATGTAGCCCCATAAAATCAAATCATAATCAACCGAAAGACTGTGTTTGGCTCCAGGTATTTATAATATTATTACATTAAGGAATAATCTTTAATTGTGTTTCTCTTATTATGTAGAGGTAAAATTCAATAGATACTCTAAATTTTGTTTGAAGGAATCAGAGTCGCACAGAAGTTGAACACGCTAGTAAAGTTTACTGCAGTTAGAACCTCCCACACACTTAACTTACTCTAACTATTTACTGGCATTCCGTTTCCTTGCGCTAGTTTTTTCATTAATCTAATTCCCATTAACTAATGATGTTAATTAAGTAAATATTTATTTCAGATGAAAATAAAATAAATAGTTCTGTGATGGCATGTACAAGTTGATTGCATTGCTCAATATTCCACAGTAATCCAAGATAAGGAAGATACTAATTCAAAAAATTAAATGAAAAATAGTTTTATTCCACTTTTTGTACATTAGAACCTTTTCTACATTTAATTTGCAAGGAATTACTTCAGAATCCATAACCAGTAGCAACGGCTGGAACTTAACATAACTTCGACAGTCGGTCATTAATTATGACACGGTGTCCACATAGGTAGGCCTACAGCAGCGCTCACTTAATACCACATTGGTATTAGGCCTATATCATAATACTTAAATTTAAAGAATTCAAATGACTTAACAGATCTTTTGTACGGATACACTAATAAGAGAAAAAAATAAAGCCAAGAATAAACCAAATTAATTGCTGACATACAGTTATACAAGTTTTAATCTAACTTACAATCAGAGATTACTCAATCATGCATACATACTTCTATTTTTGTCATTCATACACCCAAGAAAAAACAAATCAAACCTTGATTTACAATTTTCTGGCCAGAACAAAGGAAACACAACCGTATTGTTTTATTTAGAACTGTAGACATAGTTATTACAACAACAAATATGAAAAGAACCGCTACACAAATACTCACACATTCATACAATTAAATGACCCATAAATATATATATATTTAACAGTTTTTTTTTTAATATATATATTAAATTATTGTTTGTACCTCTTCAATCGGAATGCAAGTAAGATGGGAAACATCAAGTTTGATCATCAAGAAACTTTTCAAAGCGTAATTCAATTTATTTACTGTTTTAGTAGAGCTTACACAATGACTATTAGTTAGTTATGTGTACGTGTTTATGTAAGTGACGAAGGGAAACCTTATATACTCGAAAATGGCTGAATAGCCGAAACGGCCGTCGTTTAGCGACAAATAGGAATATTGAAGACGGTAAGTCAGATATCTTATGAAAAGCATTTATTTACGATATTGGAATTAGTTTGCTAGTTACACTTGGCATTCGTGTCACTTCAAAACATTAAACTTTATATTTGTTGATTCTATATTATTGTAAACAACAGGCAATATTGTAAATCACATTATACACTGACTAAATACATTTAAACTAAACATACACAATTGTTGAGCAAAGTGGTATGTGATTGGGTAATTTCATTACCTCAATACAACTAAAGTGCATTAGTTTAATTATGGCCTTAGTGCTAGTGCAAGGCTTATGCCAAATTAATATCATAATTACTTCTATGTACAATATGTGCGAGGAAGGGGAACTTAATGATGTATCAACAAATAATCTATTATATTGATGTCAAAATCTTTATAGCATTAGCAGAACAATACTAATTTATAACAACGGTTTCTTGGCAAACTCGACGGTTATGGTACGACTCTTAGTTCGTAATCGCGTCACGCTCGTAGTTTCCACGGTGGCTTTTCTCGGGAAAAGTTTTACAGTTAGATTTTTCGCAGGTCTCTTTTTGCACAATTTGTTTTATTCTTTGTCTAATGGCACTAGCGGTAGTTTTCCCCTGATTCGTGGCTTTTTGGTGGGAGTTTGGGACTTGTCACTTTTAACGAATTTAATTAACTTTCTTATTTTTTTTTTTAACGGGAAGTTTATTTTTACTATTGGTTGAGATTTACATTATTGCTTAGTACTTAAAGGTATTTATTATTTTAATTATAAAAAATATTACATCGTTTACGTTACAAAAGACGTCAATTTGATCACCCTTATATTTTAATTATATTTAAAGTTTGTATTACATTTTATTCTAGTTACTTTATTTATTTACTCTATACTTTGTAGTACTTCAAATTTTAAAAACTTTATTTTCTCTTGTCATTATTTGATCCAAGCGAACTTTGTTACTTTTCACTAACTTTTAAAGCATGTAAAATTCACTAATTTGCATAGTGACCTTTTATTTTGGTCTACTTTAGTAGATTCTAAAACTACCTTCTTTTATGTCTTTTGAGCAATTTTGAAATTTTCCCTCATCTTGAAACTGTAATTACTCATCAACTAATTATAATTATGATTTGAGATCTGTATGGCTAATCACACACGTTTAGTGCAACGTATTTTTCCAATAAATCCCCAAAATTCCTAATTTCTAAAATCCGGGATCCCTGTAGAAAATTAAACTTTGAGACGAAGTTAGTTTTCGTTTTTCAACTGGTTCAAGGCCAGATGTCGTCATTTATGATAACAGTCATCTCACCTTGACTTGTCTTAGACAGTACTACACTCGTGCTGAAACCCTTGTTGCTATGGTAAACTTGACTTTTACAAAATTAATACAAATTTCATAATTTCAGTCTCAACCCGTTGTAATATTTGCATATATATATGTTTGTGTGTGGGGGGGGTGGGTGTGTGTCTGTGTGTGTGTGTGTGTGTGAGGAGTGGGGGGGGGGGGGTGCGGCAGGCATGTGTGTGTGTAAAATTAAAAAAAGAAAATTAGCACGACAAAATTCTAAATTCATTAAATGGCAATGTTCAAAGGTAAACATTTTATGTTTAGCGATTAAATTATTGTAACAAATCAATAAAAATTAGTTTACATCAGTTAATACATATTGTAAAATTGGTTTGAATTGTTTGTTTTAATTGGATGAAATTAAAACATTTCCAATTATTTTTAATCTGCTAATACCGTTCAATTTGATTTGAAATACGTAGAAAAGAACTAATTAATCAAAATCAGATTAACGAGCAATCTGAGCAATGTATTAAGTGCATTTATTTTTTATTGAATGCAATTTAATTGAGTTACGTAAGCGATTCAGTTATTTATTTAATTTAAAAACTGATTTTCCGTCACTTTTAATAAGTATAATTAAATAAACTTTAGATGGTGCCCTGTAGCCCAGGCAACAGGAACTTTTACCTGGAAAAAAATGCGGGAGAGATGAAACTTGGTAATATAGAAAATTATAGAAATTTGGCCACCATTTTCCAAGATGGCGGCGTAAGCTCAACGTGGTGGGGGTCGCAAACTTAGTGTGTTTTTTAGGATGTCAAAATGTAATATATTACCAAGTTTCATCTCTCCTGCATTTTTTCCGGGTAACTTCATTTTTAACTCCCTGCTGCCTGGTCTATTATTATACTAATTTATATCGCATAATTCACAACATATTTTGTTTGTAATCAAAGTTAAACGAACATAAAATTCATTGAGTAAAAGTGTTAATCTAAACAGAATTAAAATGATTTCATATTACTAAATAAGTACTGATCACCAATGCAGTTTTAGAAATAGCATACGATTAACCGCTAAGTTATCATGTTAACAATCAATTAATTTCATTTTTATTTAATCTATCTATTTACGTAACTTTTTATACTAATAAAACACGTATTTATTTTCCTTACTAGTATTAATATTTTTTTTCAGATAAGTATTTATATATTATTCAGGGTGGAACAAAATTAGTGTTAAAAACGCCAGAAAATGGTTCTATGGGTCAAAATAAATAGAAAATCAAGAATAATATTTTTTCTATAAACGCTTCATTTTCCAAATATCCGCCATTTTGTTTCTTTTACTAAATAATTCATATCTAAAGAACGGTTTAACCGATTGAGTTCAAACTTGGCATGAAGTTTAACCTAACAACGATCTATCTTAAGAAAAATAAGCGATTATATCCAATCATGCATTTCGGAATGGCGGTTGTTTGAATATTTCAAACCTAAATTACTCAAAACCCGTACATTTTAATAAAAAATATCAATGTAAAAAATCTACTTTACCATAAAAATGCAAACCTATGCTGGTCAGCAACCAAATGGCCATTTTCAGATTGATAATGATGTTGGCAGCGTTGTGAAACGAGTTTCAGAGGCAATATTGAATAGAGATAGCACTAATCGTGGCAATAGCAATAACTATTATACATCGATGCCTAATTATACTGGGGTGGAATCGACATAAACCTACTGTCGTCGAGAAGGAGCAAAAGCAAAGTATGATTTTTGCCCTGCAAAGAAAAATCAATACACACAAAATCAATGTTGTTCGTGTAAAAAACTATTGTGCATGGAGCACACTAAGAAACAGACATTCACTGGCCACTGCTGCATGAGTGAAGAAGAAGAAGAATCAGATTAGTGAGTCAGAATAGCCAAAAGCTAATAATTTAAAGTATGCATTTTTTTTATTGTGACTTAACTTAAAAAAATGTTTATTACAAAATCGTAAGATGTCTATTCAGTTGACTGTAAACATGAATTTTGTATGATTAAAATGTATGTATACATATGTTTTTGTATTGTTTTAACCAATTTTGTAGAGTGAGAAAAAATTTCACGACGCGAGTTATCATGTAGCATATTAAAATAAGGGGAGTTATCGTTGGTTAAATGGACGAGATTTTCATCCCACCTACGATGTACGATCCACACTGACAATGTAAATTGTAAACAATGATTTTGCTACCCAAATCTGTATTTCAAGTCTCAGTTATTAGCGAATTTCCATAGGAAAAATGAGCTATTGCAGTGGACCTTATGGTGAGACCCAAGGTCGGGAGTAGCAAATGAGCACCGATCATGGTCCCCAGAACACGTTTTGGGGTGTCAAAAAAACTCATATATATATATATATGTGTGTGTTCGCACTCTAGCGGCCGCATTTTAAGTCCGATTTGGTCCAAATTTGGTACACGTGTTGGTTGTCTATGTGGCTCGGACGAGTTCGTTAGCCAAAAAAATCCAACAACCGGAAGTACGTTTTTTGACCGGAAGTAACTATTTTTTGAGATTTTTTTAAAATTTTTTCTAACAATATAAATGTAGGATGTTATTCTGCGCATTTTGTTTTTTTACGCGACCTTATAACTCGCTTGGTTCCCCCAAAATCGACAAAAACGTAAAATACCATAAAAGTACCCAGTTCAAAGCCAAGTGATGCAAACTCGCGAGGCCACTAGGAGGAAACAAATTCTACTAATATATTGCGTACACACAGACAGCTGTTCAACGCCTTCGTGAGTAGACCTATTTCCCAAATTGTTGGTTGAAACCCTAAAACATAGGCATATAATCTTAATTTTGGAAATTTGCTCAACTCACGTCAGCGGTCCAGCTGCGTGGTCGATTTATTTTGTAATAGCGTTTGAATTTTTTAAAACAGTACTAATCAAAAACTTCAGATTTAATCTTCTAAATCCCTCCGAAATGCCTTTTACTATGGAATCTGAACGATCGTTATTTTATTTTCACTGTTTATCATTGCCAATGGTAGATTTAGAATAGTCATTATTTAATCAATCTTTATTGATTTTCTGAATCTCTTGATTAAATTTATCTAATTCATGCACACTGTATGTCTTATATTTTACTTGGAAACTGTGTAATTACTAAAAACGTGTTTTATGTACAGGCTGGATCAAATTTTGTGTTAAAAACTTCTGGAAATGGATCTATGGATCAAAATAAATAGAAAATAAAAAATAATATATTTTTGACGAACGCTTCATTTTCCAAATATCCGTCATTTTGTTTCTTTTACTAAATAATTAATATCTAGAGAACGGTTTAACCGATTGAGTTCAAACTTGGCATAAAGTTTAAGCTAACAATGGTCTATCTTAAGAAAAATAAGCGATTATATCCAATCATGCATTTCAAAATGGTGACTGTTTGAATATTTCAAACCTAAATTACTCAAAACCCGTACATTTTAACACACGGGTTAAAACTCTTACTCAACACTCTTTTTTGTAGCCCTTTTGATTCCCTATCGGTTGGTGTAACTGTTAAAAGAATCGAATGAAGGATAAAGTTAGGTTATATGTAATAATTTGTTTATTCAACCCGGCATTCTCTGCCAATACAATAAATACTATTTGTATTTATGTATGTACATTTGCTGTCATTATCTTTAAGTTAACTATTATTCTTTATCCGATTGTTTTGAAAATTAAATCATCCGATAGGGAATTAAAAGGGCTACAAAAAAGGTACCTTCACATTTGTTGTTAAAATCTACGGTTTTTGAGTAATTTAGGTCCGACATTTTCAAAAAGCCGCCATTTTAAAGCGCATTATTGGGTAAAATCGTTTATTTTTCTTAAGATAGATCATTGTTAGGTTAAACTTCATGCCAAGTTTGAACTCAATCAGTTAAATCGTTCTCTAGATATTAATTATTTAGTAAAAGAAACAAAATGGCGGATATTTGGAAAACGAAGTGTTTATCGAAAAAATTTTATTCTTAATTTTCTATTTATTTTGACCCATAGAACTATTTTCCGAAGTTTTTAACACTGACTATGTTCCATCCTGTATACTATATCAAACTAAACTGCATGACCTCAAATTTAAGGAAACATTGAAAAATTCATATTTAAACATTTGACAAGTAAATGATTTCATGCCCACATTTTTGTTAATTTCTAATTTAGTTTTTTAATCTTTGTTATTAACAAAATCTTTAACTTTCTAAATGAACATGCACACAAAAAAATAAATATTTTTAATTCAATGTGAAGTAATTGCATAACTTATTTCTTATTCCAAACACTGGAATTGACACTTATTAAACACCATATATGTATTTATATTTTCTTAAAGTAATAGCTCACACTGTTTGGCGTTCAACCCAGAATCAAATTTTATTTCTTCACTATATCAAGAGAAGAAACTAACAAGTAGTCCAAAGGATATTATTTTAAATATATTCTACGGTAGAAGCCTCAAAGTTTATTATTCAAACATATACGTTAGTGTCTCTATTTGTTTAACCCAGTAACAATAAAGTGCTCTGGTACAGTTAATACATTAAAAGTACCCTTCAAGATCGGCATATATAAATAAGGAGGCGTCGCGTATCATCTGGAATACATTATAGTAAAGTTACAAAGTTTTAGTCTCCTGTAACCTCATTTGAATATCAAATATATTTTTTGGACAAGCGTATTTAAAACAAATTTGAGTTGTTACTAAGCATGCATTTAATAACTGATATAAGCACAATTATTTTTATTACTTTTTTCGTAGAACACGTTTCGGGGTGTCATTAAAAACGCTATTGTAGGCGTATTGGTATTTGTAATGTGTTTGCACTC